>JANHGN010015873.1:22836-35606 GCA_024605025.1 Megaceryle maxima
TTTCTTTCTTTTTTTTTTTTTTTTTTTTTTTGTTTTGTTTTGTTTTTGTTTTTGTTTCATTTGATTTTATTAGCCTGCAGAGGGTTCTTCCTTGGTAGATGTAGATAAGAATGATTCTGGACCTTTTCCAGCATCTCCTCAAGGGAAAAATAATTACATCACATTTTTATTCCCTGATTTTACGTAGTTACCCTCTGTTTAGAAGCAACACAGAAGGAAAGATTTCTTCATCCTTCACCAGCTTGCTGGGGTGATAGATTGCAGGGCTGAAAAAAAAAAAAATGTTAAGGAGTGTAGATCATTTGACCCTCCGGCCTAGGAGATAAATTTACCCTGTAACTGTTTCTATTTAGTCACTTTCCACTTCCTAAAAACTTTTACTTTGGCTAGAGTTCAAGAAGCATAGTTCAGATTTGTGTGCAACTCCTAAATAATTGCTCTGGCAGCTTCAAGGAAGAGTAAATTTTTATTACAGAGGGGAAGGGGAGATTCAGATTAGTTACTTAGACATTCAGAAGAGATATCCAGAAGAAGAGCAAGGCACTTAATTTGAGCATAGTATGAGCTAATAATCTAGTGGAGAGTTTTATGAAGAGCAGCAATAGTTTGTAAGCAAGCTGCAAAACTCTGTGAAAGCAGTCCAGAAATCTTTCAGCCACCACCTTCTCCCCACAGCAGTCTGCTGGATGTCCAAAACATTTCACCAGTAGCGTCAGAGAGCAAGAGATGACTATACAGGAAAAACATTAGGCATGCAAACTCTCACATGTAACTTCTCTTTGGATTTGCACTTCAATGCAGCCCCCCCCTTGAATACAGTTTGCATGTAGTTTTTACCTCACCTCAAATAGAGCGAAAGCCTCAGTGAACATGAGTGAAATCAGTACAGTGAAGGTACAATAAGCTACTCTGCATCAACAGACACCATCCATGTTTTAATTCCTGTTTTCATTTTGCACACTTAGGAAAAAAAAGCCAATCAAGTGAGACAAAATTAATTAGAAAGCCAGCTTCAGCAGTTTTCTAAGTTATTTGAGGGCTGGTAGCTCCAGACGATACTCGATGTTAAGCCATAGTTTTCTTGTCTGGTGTATTCAGGAAGTGAATATTCTATAACTTTGTGCAATTGACTGCGAATGCTGTGGCTTAAAAACTGATGCCTGCCAGGGTCACCAATCAGCACTTCAGTTTGCTGTATCCTGATGCATTTCCTCAGCCAGTGATGCAGACCATCAGCAAGTTGTTCATCGTAAAACATATCTCCTAGAACAATGAGGTCCCAGTTGCCAGCCTCTGAATTAATGATATTCTTAATGGTGATGGGGAAGGGATTCAGGTGATTCAGTTCACAGTTTAAGATCATTGCCATTCCTGCAACTGAAGAAAAGTCAAAGTAAAATGAAAGTTACATTTTAGGATTCTGCTATTCAGTCCCCTTACAAATTTCCTTGACACACCATTTAGTTTTGTCTCTTAAATATTTTTATCTTATCTAGGGACTTCCACAGTTTTCATTATGGGTCAATATAGACATAAAACTTCATCCTCATTGCAGCCTGACAGAGGCAAGAACTCTTCCTGGAACAGATAAAAATGGAAACCAATCATGGAATTAAACCAGAATAACCAACTGTCTTAATCTACAGATAAACATCTTCCCTAACCAATGACTAATTATATTATGAATAAACTGAATTTGTAAGTCAATTACAGGAAAACAAAGTTATGAGGGAAAAGGCAAAATCTAGGCCCCAACACATGAAAGTGCAGGAAAATGCTACAGTCCTACAGAGAAGCAAACTTGCCATCTGTGCTTGGAGTTCTCTTCCAAACCAGCCGTGATGGTTTGTAGGCCTAACCTGAGAGAAACTTCGCTGTTTGTTCATTCCAAGGAACTATGGAGATAACTCAGAGTTTGGTACAACCCATCTTTTAATACTGTCAAAATCCATTCTTTTTAGACTTCTTAGAACTCTGTTTGGAAGCTGAATTGCTCCCAGATGGAGCAAAGAAAAAATGTTAAATGCTCTTTAAAAAATAATAAATCTCTTTGCACAGAGATTAAAAGACAGCCTTACTAGGGTCGATGTCATTAGCAAGGACTTCTGATGCACCACTCATCACAGCAGCTATTGCTGTTGCTCCACATCCACTTCCAAGATCCAAAACGGATCGTCCTTTAACAACACGTGGATTATCCAAAATATACCTGAAAAGAAAGAACTGTTAAAGCAATGAGCAAGATTATGCAAGTTTCTCAGTTTTGCTTTAGACTGCACAAGAGTTCTTGTCATACATGTAACAAAGCACAGAATCTTAAAAACACTATTCCACATGTGCAGCTGGTACTTAGTTCCTTATTTGTCTCCGTTGATATAAAAATCAAGAACTACTGCCTTTCTCCCTTACACTTTTCCCTACTCCCCCAACCCAAGAAATCCAGCCAAATAAGCAACACTGTATTTCAGTGGGCTCCTTCTCTGACAGGTGACCTTATCTAATAAATGGATACAAACTGCGGGGTGAGTAAAATGCTTAGCAGCAGAAACAGGAGAGTCAACTGTTGGTAAGGATTTGTAGCAATTAAAGGCCATCTGAAGAAACACGGAGATGTATTTACACTGAATACTGCAGAAGACAAGGCCTACCCAGTGCCCTGAAATACTGTTTATGCAACTGCCAGGGAGAAGAGGAATTTCTCCTCTTTCTTTTCCTGAGCCATGCAGACACAGTCACAAAGACTTCTGGTCTGCTGAATAATACTCCTGAGTAGCACAGGAACAAGAAAATGAGAAATCAGCGGCGAGCAGAAAGAGTATCTTAGTTTAGTTGATGACACCTGCCAAGAGGAACCAGCAAGCACAAACCTTCAGGCTGAAAGTGGAGGAGAACTGACAGAAGGCAAGCAGCTGTTATTGTTAAACACTACAAATCCTGTAGCCATTACTATGCATTCAGAACTTTAACAATTGAAATTGTTATATTTCTTGAATTTTGAAGCCTTGAAATTCAGTCTTCTGAAGGCCCTAAGTGACAGGGGAAGAGCCCTAGGTGACATAAATTACTGCAAATTGCCATCATTCCTGATAAAGTAGAAACAGGAAGGGATTCTACATGTGTGTTGCCTTCTGGCACGGAGGGTGATGGCTGACTCTTAACACAGGGCAGCTGGTAAGCACAGCTTGTGCAGGTGGGTGCCGATGCAGAAAACTATAATTGCAATATTAAGATTGGTAAATAGCAGGAATGGCAGGAGGCCTAATAAAGAGTGTCAGGTGTCGATGACACCAGGATCCCAGCACATCTATACACTGATTTGCAGGAGCCCAGATTGGGAGAACAAAAGACAACCTACCCTCAAACTAAACAAAGACATTAAGAGGCAATAGCAGGAAGGTCAGTACTGGGACTGAAGATACAAAATACCCAGACTGGAAACCCCGAAGAAGTGACGAGGACCTGACATCCCATGCCTCTTATCCTACATGTCATCACAAGGGATCCTACCAGACAGCATGGACAGCTTGGTGCTTTTTTGTGTGTGGTTATGAATCCAATGAGTGAAACTGGCTCTGTGTTAATGAAAATCACCTTCTCCTATGAGGTCTGGCACCCAGCTTTGTTACACAGTTCCCATTATGTTGCAAGCATTAGTTCTGACTTTGAAGATCCCTGAGGCTACCCAGGCAGGACCTTTGTGCAGAGAGGCTCAGCCACTCCACTGTTTGGCAGCACTCCCGCTGAGGCCATCACTCCTCTGAGGACAGCCCCTAGCTTACCAATGGAGGACAGAGGTAAGACCTCCACTGAAAGTGCTCTTTCTAGAAATTTCCCCCCTTTCTAGAGGCTACGCTTGGATATCTAATGACTTCCCATCAGTAACTTCTGTAGAGCATGACCTGGCCTAATGCTGCAAGTGCCCTGTTTCCAGCTGAGAGGTTCTCAAGTTCCCGCTAATGACTGTGGTGACTTAGGACAGCAGGAACCGACTGTATCCCCTGCCAGGGACACAGTGCATTAAACTGCTGTTGGAGACTGCTGTCTGCGGTGCTGGGTTAATGAGGTATCTTAGGTTACACCAAGAGAAATAGCTTGAAACAGGAGACTCCTGATGCTGTGGAAATGCCAGTTGTGAAATGAGCACAGTTAAGGAAGCAGCAGGTTTTCATGCTCCCTTTTTCTTTCTAATTTTCCAGATAATGCAGCTAATTTCTGACCTTTCCAATACATCAAAACAGGTGCATAAACAATAAGTCAATAAAGTGGTGAAATGCCAGATAATTATTATTGCTACCCAAATATCTGGGCATATGAATCACATGGTAACAAAATGTAGGGATTACTAATTTAATTACATAATGTTTAGGAGCAATCTGGTTCATCTACATGGAAGGCTAATTAGCTTGCAATTTGACTGTTAGACTCATCTTTTTCCTGGTCAAAACCACCTTCCTATTTATGCTTTCTTGCAGAAAAACAGCAAAGCCCCAATTCAGATCCTTCTCTTTCATCTGCGTGGAGAATGTTTGACAGCTTGTTCTTTGCTGTAACAATTACAAACATTTTCTGCTGCGAGAGATTTGAATTTAAAGAATAAAACAACTCTAACTAGTTCCTAGGAATCAGAAACATTAAGGACATTTTGACAGTAAGTGGACAAAATAAAAATATGGCTTCTGATGTGACTAAAAGCCACAAGAAGGCTGACAAAATCCTAAATGAGGAGAGTGATTCAGACTAACCAGCACTCCCAGGGCATCAGCATAATCCTAGTTTTCTCAACAGACCAGACAGACATCCACACTCCTGTCTGTCTCCTACAGAAAAAACTAACCTATGTGTTATGACAAAATAGCCATCATCCTGTTTGGAGCAACAATCAATGACAGAATTGAACACCTCAGTGGGTTTTGATGGCAGCTGCACAGCCTTTTCACAGATTCAAATTCAGACCTGTTGTCAACACATGCACTGCCACTGAAGACAACAGAATTCTACGTAAGAGCTGTAAGTTATTCTATATACAGCAGGTACTGAAACTTCACTGCAAACCAGCAGCGATTACATCTCTTCTGTATAAGCAGAAAGGAGTGTGGATCATATGCTCTCATACAAGGCAAATATACATTGCTAGGAATCACTGCAGAGACAGGTCTGACCTCCTGGCCCACGGCAGACTGGACTTAACAACTTTGGTGATGCATATTGCGTACCTTGAGAGGGCTTGGCCTCCTGGCCAGTAAATTGCCCAGAACGGGTCCCCGTAAGGCCACAGGTCAGGTTTCTCTCTCCAGAACCTGCAGCCAGGGGTAAGGAGGCGCAGTCGTATCTCTGGCGTGAGATGCCCACTGCTGGTGACCTCTGTGTTCTCCTCCAAAAATGCTCTCACCTCGGGGTCCAGAGACTTGCCAGCACTCCAATGGCAGCAGCGCTTCCAGCACAGCAAGGGGCCTCCCCTCCTGCTCCTCCAAGCCTTGGGTAAGGTGTTCTGCAGGCCCAAGAGGAGAAGACGCTTCCAGCCACAGAAGGCCATGTCTCCCCAGGAGAGCTCACAACACAGCTTATCTGAAGCAGGAGGTGAGGCAAAAAGCTTGAAACAAATTCACAGGATGTTGTTTTTCATAGTGATGGATGACAATTCCTGCAAGGAGAACAATGTGTTACGGTTTTTTCATTGATTTCAAGGCTGCACACCAAAGGGGCTTTAGGAAAAAAAGGTCCATGTGTTGTTGTGTGACCATAAATGTGTGCTTTGCCCCTGCCCATAGAGCCTTTGAAGACTTAAAGAAGTGCTATTTAAGGAAGAAGATATCTAGGAAGAGACCCATTCAGGAGAATGCTATGAAGCTATCCAGTGAGAAACAACCAGTTAGCTGGACAGCTGATAGAGCTAAAAATTAAATGGGCAGCCTTTTAATATCTCCCTCCCTCTGCCTTGAAGATACACACACAGCAGTCTACTCCTGTTTAAGGTTCTTCCATTCAATCTTAAGATTTTGCAGTAGGGCTCCAGCATTGCAGGGCCTATGGCCATAGCAAAGGTTATCAGTAGGTTGTTTGAGAGATGCAAATTAATTACAGGTTTTATAATGGTGATGAGTCTTTTGTATGAAAGCATCCTTTTAAAGTCGAGCAATTAAAGGATTTCCTCAAAAGACTTCCCTCTTTCTCCCTCAGATTTGTCAGACTGACAGCTCCAAATGAAGAAAAAAAAAAAGCCAACCAAACAAAAAAAATACAACTAACCAAAAAAACCCCCCAAACATTCCCCAAGAACCGATGTTAATCAGAATGCCCCCAGTTTGTTGCAGTTCAGTCTGTATTTTAAGGTACTTGGTTAGTCTTACGGTGCAATAGTTTCAAGTGGATGGTCTCAGCCATAGAAGAAAGCAGACCTCCATCACTGTAGCCTACCCCTTGTGAAAAGCTATATAAATGTGCTCCACACTGTCGAAAGAAAATGAAATTGAATCCAACACATTTAAAAAAACAGAACAAAACAAAAGCAAAAACAAAAACAAAAAAAAAACCCAAACCAACCAACCAACCAAAAAAAAAAAAAAACAAACCAAAAAACCTGCACGTTTTTCAAAGGCGAGACATTCAGACTGGATGAGTTCACACTCAGAGGCCTTCTGACACCACTCAAGAGCAGTTTTCAGGTCACAAGCACCAAAGAAAACATAAGATTGGTATGCCAGAATTTAGACCCACTTAAGAATCAGAAGAATGGAGAATGGAGAGCCACCACACTCAGCTGAGAGACAAAGGAAGACGAGCCTATCAGCACTTCATCACCATACTCTCCTCACCCACCATCTCCTGCAGGCCCTGAGTCTAGCTTACATTGATCCTGTGAGTATACTCACCAAGAGGTGGTCTGAAAAAAGAGCAACTGTTTTCCTGCCTCAGATGTCTTCCTTCATCCATCCTTTAATATTTCCATATGTTTTTTCCTTCCTCATCTTCTTGAATTTCTTTTCAATAACTCAGACTTACTTCAGGGCACAGCTTTTGAACCTCTGCCTAAACTGATGACCAGGGAAGCATATAAGGCCTGTGCTTCCACAATGGCAAGACTGCAAGCATGGACACAGACAAGAGAAACAACGCTCTCTATTTTGTGATTGTTCTCTCTCTTCCATGGTGGTTTTAATGAAAAAACAAAATGATGCATGAAGAACATCAGCTTCAGCCCACCCCTGCCAATTTTTCACAACAGAATAGTGGCCAGCTTCACCATCTAGAGCTGTGCAGGTTGTCTTAAAAAAAATAGAAAAAAGGACAACAATAAAAATATGCCAATAAAATAAAGTCTTAGCGCTTCCTATTTCATTACTTCAGTTTTTCATTCTTTGTTGGCCTGGTTTGAGTGAAAACAGAAACAATTCTCTGTTCAGTGATTTTACTTTTCAGCTCAGTCTCTTGTAAATAACTGCACTGTCTGAGGTTAACAGCATGTTTTTGCAGACAGTGTCTGCTTCTAGCAGTGATAATGCCCAATGTTTAGAGTTACTACCAAGCACTGTTATGAAGAAAGGCTTTTGCTTATACTTGCTCCTATGGAGACCAAGGTCACTGCTAAATCTTGTGTGTCATGTTGGGGTGCCATAAGTTAAAGTAAGTAAAAAAGTTGCACTTGCAGGGAGGAGCGGGCAGGACAGGTGACCCAAACCTGACCAACAAGGTATTCCATTCCATACACGTCATACTCAGTATAAAGCTGAGGGATCTCAAGGGTCAAGCCCTTTTCTTCAATGGCCAGCATCTGAGAAGGACTCTGTCCATTCTTCTGCCTTTGATCCCAGTTTGTGCATTCCTGAATCCAGTTCCTGAAACTAGCTTCCATCTCCCACCGAGTCCAGTCTGGGACTTCCCCTGTGCCTTCCCTGCTGCATCAGTGGTGATGTGACCATCACTGGGGGAGTTCAATATTGGCTTTGTATATATTTAATTATTTTCTTATTAATATTATTATATTTTTTATTGTTAATGTTTCATTAAAGCTGCTTTTAGGGTTTGGGTTTTTTTTTCCAACCCGTACATCTCTCCCTTATTCCCTTTCCCTTCCCTTTCTGGGGAGGGAGAGGAGTTAACAGAGAAAATCTGTAAGTCATTTAGCATCTGGCCCAGCCTCAGCCTGTGACCAATTTATTGGTGCCCAACATGGGGCAACAGAGGCTTTGCAAGATTACCTGAATAGTTCAAATTCTGTCTCACTCAGCTGAGAGAACATCAAGATTTTTTCAGAGTTGCAGAGAGTTGGAAACTAAACCAGATGGCTTATATCACATCATTGCTGAGTGAAATATTTTATCCTGTCTTCTTAGAATTTGCTTCCAAGTTAAGTGCTGTAATGCCCACCACTCTGCTGTGGTTTTTCATACTGATCTATGCTGGAGTAAGCTGGGCAGCGATTGCACCTACGTACTACGGGCGCCACAGAGTGGATTTTGTTACCAAGTACACTTTCAATCTCACCTTGGAAATTATACTTCTCCCTTTTACACCAAGATGACTTCACTAGATTCCAGGACTCCACCAGCTTCTGAGGGTTTCGGATATGTTTGTTACTATCAAAACATCATGTTTTTATTATCTATTTTTCTGAATGCGTGGTGTCAGTGTAAACACCAGTGCAGGTGTAGGTGTTCTGCTGCGTCAGCAACAGGCACCGCAGCTACTCAGACCCCGCAAGGCTCCACAGCGAGCACTTCTGCTACTAAGTGTTTAATAGTGGTCTGTGCTGCAATAGACCTATGTACCACCCGCCTCACATCGTAGATTTGGGTACGAAGTACACTTTGGGGTTTACTTTGGGGAATTACACTTCTCCCCATTATGCCAAGCTGGCTCCGCTAGATTCTGGGATTCCGTTAGATTGTGAGGATTTGGGATATGGTTTTTATAATCAAAATACCATCTTTTTCTCATTTTCACTGGATTTATTACTGATTCTCATGATTTTGTTTACTGCATGGTGTCAGATTAGACATTGGTGCAGGTCTAGGTGTCATGCAGCCACCCCTATTTCTAGAGTGTATGACACTTCAGCAACATGCACTGCAGCTACTCAGACCCTGCAAGCCCCCACAACGAGCACTGCTGTTACTCCAACTCCCACAGCAAGCACCACAGCTCTTCTAACTCTGATCATAAGCACAGCAGCCCTTCCACCTCTGACAACAAGCGCTGTAGCTATTCTGACTCTGACAGTGAGCATCACGGCTCCTCCAACTCCAGCAAGCAGCACAGCTATTACAGCTCTGATAATGAGCACCACAGCTGCTCCACCTCCAACAACCAGCACTGCAGCCACTCCAACAAGGACTGTAGCCACTGCACCTCCAACAACAATCACTGCAGCCACTCCATCAGCAACAGTGAGCACTGCACTCCAACAACAAACGCCGCAGCTACTGCACCTCCAACAACAAGCACTGCAGCTACTCCACCTCCAACGACAAGCACTGCAGCCACTGCAACTCCAACAACAAGCACCACAGCTACACCAACAACTACTATGGCCACACCCACTCAATCCATACCAGTACAAGTTGCCCCTGTGACTAGGAAGAAATACCTAAAAAAGTCAGGTTGCCCAGGGAAGAATAAACCAGAAAGTGGTCCTTCTCGAGCAGAGACATCACAGGATGAGAAGTTGGAACTGGGGGTGAAGAATGATGAAGACCTGAGACAGCGTCCTTCTCAAGTAAGGCCATTGCAGGGGGAAGAGTCTGAACTAGAGGAAACTGTTAAATCCTTATCTATAAAGAAGCTGAAAAATCTAAGAAAGGACTTTAGCTATCATGAAGGTGAGACACTTATCACCTGTTTGTTCCGATGCTGGGATAATGGGGCCAATACCATAGACTTCGAAGGTAAAGAAGTCAGGTAACTGGGATCCCTGGCCAGAGACAGAGGCATTGACAAGGCACTTGTGAGAAAGACGAACACTCTCAGTCTTTGGAGGCGACTCTCGTCAGCTATGAAGAGTAGGTATCTTTTTAAGGACAATATTGTATGCTGCCCAAACAAATGGACCACCGTGGAAAAAGGCATTAAGTGCCTGAGAGAATTAGCTGTGCAAGAGGTGATTTATAGTGACTGGCAAGCAACTGTAGACCCTGATGAAATGCCATGTCAGCAATCTATGTTGCAGAAGTTTGTGTGAAGTGCACCATCAAGATATTCCTACACATTGTCAATAATGAGCTGGGGAGGAGGTGATGCGACACCAGCTGTGAATGAAGTGGCTAACAAAGTACGGCAGTATGAAAATAGTCTCTCTCTTGCACCCTGCAGGCCTGTGTCTCAGTCATGGCAAAAATGGCAAAAAGCATCTTGGCCATGGAAAAAAATGGCTAAGGAATACAAGAAATCATTTGAAAAACTGCCCAGGATGGAGAATTGATCCTGTTCTCCCCCTGAGAGAACCTGCATTGCAGCCATTAGGAGAAGACACCCTTCTATGAAACCAGCTCAAGAGAAACTGAATGTGTCACAAGGTGTCCTGTGGTCTATCCTGCATGAATACGGAAAGGACATGAGTAGATGGGCTAGACAACCTACCACTGCCCTACAGACATGAGTACACCAATTACAAGGTAAAACAAATAGAATAAATAATTTTTTGAGGAGGAGAAAGGCTACTTTGGTCTACAGTGTGCAGTTCTCCAGTCCAAGCAGATGGGCCCCAGATTCAAATGTGAGTAGGGGAATGGAAATGTAACCCACACAAACCCATTTATTGACACAAGCACAACATTACATTAAAACAGTTTTAGTTTGCTTTTTTTTTTTTCCCAACCGATACATCTCTCTCCCTTATTCCCTTCTCATCTCTGGAGAAGGGAAATTCATAGAGAATACCATAGAGAATATTCATAGAGAATATCATAGAGAATATCTGCATTTGTTTAGTGGCCAGCTCAGCCTCAACCAGTGACATTTGTCTGTACCTTTCGTAAATGTTCATCTGGTTTTAATGGCATTTTTGCTGTGTGCTGACCTCTGCTTTAGGTACTGAGTTTACTTTGATAGCTTACTAAATGTTAAGGTGTGAACTTCCCTCCCGTAACACTTTGCTGTTTAGACTGATAGTCCATTTAAGTCTTTGTTTAAATATGCTCTAAAGGCTTTGTATTTTTACTACAAATAAATATGTGACTGAACATTTTACACTTTTCCATTCCAGAATGCCATTCAGCAGAGTCCATGTAATTAACGAATGCAATTAATGAATGCCTTCCTTCTTGAAGGCAAAGCTGCATAATCCCCATCTGCCTAAGGGAAGCATGAAGTTAACTGAAATCAATCAGGAATATAAATCTTGTCAGCTAGTGCTGTATGCTGTTTTTTCCCCATGAATTGCCACAAATTAGCAGGGCTGAAATGCAGTAGCATGTATTTTGCATTGCCTGTCATGATGGTTACTCCATCATGATGGTTACTCCCATCATAAGCTCTGTGATCAAAATGCCAAACTGAGCTTAAGCATTTAGTGCAAGAAGGCAAAAGGCACAGTAAACCCCATGCCGAAGCACTATGGTTCTTTTCTTCCTTTTTTTGAGGTTTCTGAGGTGGATGGGGGGTTCCCTGACCCAGGGAAGCCCAAGGAAGGAAGGAGAGACCCTGCAGGACTTGGCAACTCTCACAGGAGAGGCCAAGAGGGTGACATGGCTGGAGAACCCATGGGAGTTTTAAATGTGGTGAAACCAGAAGCAGCGCTCAGACCGCGAACAGCGAGACAGCTGCATTCGCGCTTGTTGGAGCGAGGCTAGCAGGGCACGCAGGGGGACACACCAGAGGGTAAATAATAAACAAGCAAACAAATAAACAAATAAAGACACATGCAGGACTAGAGATGGTTGCAAGCCGGACAAAAGCTCCTGCCAAAAAAAAATGTGGCAACCCAGACAGAGGTCCTGCAGAAGCACGCAGGTGTCCAGGCCTTTGGCTGCAGAGAATGCTGGAGCCTGGCACTGCTGGCAGAGAGTGACGGGGATAACACCTGTGTCCGGTGTGACCAGGTGAATGATCTGCTCAGCCTGGTGGCTGAGCTAAAGGAGGAGGTTGAAAGGCAGAGAACAATAAGGGAACGTGAAAGGGAGATAGACTGGTGGAGTCAGGCCCTACCATCCTTGAGGATAGGGCAGCAGATGGAGGCTCCATTAGGAGGAGAGGAACCCCTCCTTCCTTGTCACCAGGTAAAAGAAGGGAACCTAAGAAATGAGGGAGAATGGAAGTGAGTCCCTGCTCAGCGAGGCAGGAGAATCCCCTCCCGGCCTCCCTCCCCTTCCCGGTTGCCTGTGCACAACAGGTATGGGGCTCTGGAAATTGAGGGACAAACAACTGATGATCGAGGTGAAGGTCCATCAGGGGAATTGCACAAGGTAAGTCAGTCTCCCCCACACATTAGGACCATTTGGAGGCCGTCTTGGGCTTAGCAACCTTGAAATGATAGAATTCTCAATTCTTGGCCAAGTAAGGAGGGGGTCAGCAAAAGTATTACCATGAACTTCTGAAGGGCAGACTTCAACCTGTTTAGAACACTGGTTGAGAAAGTCCATTGGGGTACAGTCCTAGAGGGCAAAGGGGTCTAGGAAGGCTGGACATTTTTCAAGAAGGAGCTCTTAAAGGCTCAGGAGCAGGCTGTTCCCATGTGTCGTAAGACAAACTGGCGAGGAAAACGACTGGCCTGGCTGAACAGGGAGCTTTTGCTGGGACTTAGGAGAAAGAGGAGAGTCTACCACCTTTGGAAGAAGGGG
>JANHGN010015874.1:0-26327 GCA_024605025.1 Megaceryle maxima
TGAAATAAAAAATATTTTGAGAAAAAAAAAAAAAAAAATTTCAAGATACCCAAATTCTATCAAAAAAAAAAAAAAAAAAAAAAAAAAAAAAAGGGGAAAAAAAAAAAAGGTGAAATGAGATGTATATTTGGATTTTGTTATTAAAATAAATAAATAAATAATTAATTTACTGAGCAAGTTCCAAACTAAATTCATATTGATCCACTGACACCAGAAACTGCAACTTAGTTCTGCAACTTATTACCAAGTGATATTCTAGTGTGTTACTGTTGGATCCATGCGTAATGAATATTTTAAAGTTATTATTATAATTATTGTTGAGAATGTGATGGCCAGAATATCTGTCTCATAAGGTCTATATCAACATTTTATGAACAAGAGCTTTAAGACACTTTCCAGAGGCCTGAGGAGAGGGGATTATCCAGGAGTATTTCATAGACATTCTGAACACTCTATTAGAAAACAGAAGAGGATAACAAAGCAACATGTCTGGATGACCTTGCAATGCCATTCTCAGCAGGACCTCGTCCTTTCAAAAAGTCACATTAGGATTATTCAGCTCACTTATAAATCAGAATGTCTCCAGAGGAGGACACAAGAGAGTTATGCCTTGCCTTCCCACCCTTCAAGAGCCAGTGTATCCCAGTAGCCATGAACTAACCATTTCTGGTGGGGAATGAGCTGTTGAGATGTAGCACTGTGTACCAGTGCTAGCAAACCTTGAGGTTTTAGTGAGAATTTGAAAAATACTAGGTGATTTGAATCTAAAATTTCACAAGATCCCAAACTTTGTCAATTTTTGCTTGGCAATCCATGGTGAAAAAAATTATCCTTGTGTTTAAACCAGTAAAAGAGACTTATTGATTAAAAAAGAAAAGAAAAGTATATTTTTTAATGTATGTATGGCATTGCAGATGAGCAGCAAATGGTGCTTGGGGCCAATTAAAAATATGCAAGTTAAGTCTGCTCTCTAGCAAAAACTACACTGAAGTAGCAAATGAAGGATAGGAACTAGGTATTTTGCTTCTAAAAATTAACTCTATTCCAGGCATACACATATCTTACTCTCACACTGATGTGCTGCACCAGTAGCTTCCAGCAGCAAATGACAGAGTACAACTCATACAGAAGAACTCTACACTTATTTCTTTAAAAGAAGAGCCTGTATAAATATTACACCATTGTAAATTCAACAGTTATCAAGACTGCACCAGATGTAGATTTATCCTAGAGGATTTTATGTGTTTTGCAGCAGCATGTCTCATAAAAACTGCAATAAATATGCTAATTTTTAATGTCTTTATATTTTAGTTTCATATTTTATCAACTTATAAAACAAAGATTAAATGTATATGGATATTATACAGTTGGATATTGCTTTCAAAAATGTTATAATAAGAAGAATATAAAGATTAATATTTCAATAAAGAGACAACAATTATTTTTCATTTGGTATTTGGAATGGCTAAGTCTTTGGCTAATAGATGGTATTATCAAGGGCCATTAGTGGAATTAGTTTGATTTGATGGTCTCACCTTCATTTTAATCTTTTGGCAGTAGTCGTTATGGATCTTTTATAGATAAGTTTGGATGAAGGCATTTGGCATTCATGTTTAATGCTAAGAAATCCTGATTCAGAGGCTGAGGACTAAAAAGTGACAGAATATTTAACAGGGGTGGAAGGGTGATGAGCAGAGGTGTTCTATTTATCTTTCTAATTATCAGCTATCTAAGGAGATGAAGAGAACTTTGATCTTTCAGGTGAACCAAGATGCAAAGTATTAAATGGATGTAATTAATAGTCTCTAAACAATTTCACAAAGAATTGCCAGGGAATATCTGGCATTATCTTCACAAACATTACCTGTGAAGGCCAGATTTTGCTTTTGGGATGTCCACATTTTGCAACAAGAGGCTAAGTGTAGTATGTATCACATTAAAAATAATTCTGTGCCATGCTGTATGCTTGTATTTCTTGTGCCTTGATAAATAGAAATTATCAAATGATCTCACCAGTAATAAAATCAAGGAACAGAACCTTCATGTTGCTGTTTTCATAGAAGAAACACACATGGAACCAAATTCATAAATCACAATATATGGTAGAATAAGGCTTCCAGGCTTGTTTCACTGGTGTTAGCAGAGAAACAACATGTATGTTATTTCTACCACGATTAGTGACAGCTACTGTGCCCTCAGGTGAGTCATAGCCAGTGTGAGTGTGTTTATCTGTCTTGCTTTCCTCTCTGCCAGTTCAATCAGCAAAGAACTGTTTTCAACTGCAATCAAATCTTCTTTATTTCAGGTAATAAACCACTGACAAGTAAAGGCCAAGGAAATAGCTTCTAGGGTTTCATACAGCCTCCAGATGCTACCCCCAATGATGTATTTAATCAGTACCTCTGCCAGTGCTTAGTCATTCATAAAATCATTGCAGACTTTGGGATACTGCTAGACCATATGGACCGATACGGGTCCTCTGTAGTATACTTTCTACTGTTTTGTCCAGGACCACAGTTTTCATGCCTTTGGAGCACCTGTTCCACCAGCTGTATTTCAGAAGATGTTGCCTTACAGTGTAAGAGAGTCCAGAAAAGTACAAATAGCCCTGTTGCAGAAATAGAGAGAGAAGATTATTACATGCTTCAGGTCTCTAAGGGCTAGCCAGGGTATGAGATGTATTCTTAGTGTTACTTTATGAACCTACATGTTGCAATATCTCTACCTTCAACAAAGAAACACTGTGACAAAGAGTGGAAAACTTTAATTTATAGCAAATGCCAAATTTTGAGTAGGGATTTCACTTCAGAATAATCAAGTGATAGTTTATTGACATTGTCCTCTCCCTCATTCAAGAAACGAACTTCCTGAGCACCTCTAAGAGTTTCTTTGGCCACTTGCCACAAGTACATGTGGGGCATTGGTAATTTGGAAATAAAGTAGCCCAATCCCCCTTCAGTAAGACAAGTGAAGGGGATTCCTCAATTTGACAATCTGTGTTTGAGTAAAGCATGCTTGTGTGTTATAAATAAACAATATCTTTTTTTAAAAAGTGATTTGTCTTGAAATTAAAAAAGATACAATTTACTGTTTGTTTGGTTGGGTTTTTTTTGTTTTTGTTTGTTTGTTTGTTTTTTGGGTTTTTTTTTTGTAGCAGGTTCCAGTGACTACCACCCCTCCATACAAGAAAATGTATAACTAGTTTTCTATTTTAATTGTTTTCCTTCATATTCCAGCTTTCATTCTTGGTCTTCCTTTTCTTCTAGAATAGATAGCTCACTGTTTTTCTTCTATTAGGTTGCATATACATTTTATATAACCACATTTCCACAAGCAATTTCTGTTCAAGTTCTTCACTACAAATCCTAAGTGTTCTCAGAGTTATCATTTTCCAATTCCACTAATAGAAACGGAATGCATTATTTCTAGATGCAGAAGTATGGCAGTTGGGCTGGTTAATCATATTTTGGTTTAATGTGTCAGCTGTATACAGTTTTTAAATTAGTATTCCATGTTTACTTATTCCTCAGCTTTATTTGCTATTACACCAATTTTCCTCTTCTGAAAATGTTGCTGCTTGCAATCATTGAAGCTTCATCCCTGTGAGAATTATCATTAGCTCAATGTCTTGTGAAAGATCGTTGTACATATGAGCATAAAGCATTTGTTAGACTTTCAGACAGAAATACATATGCTCATCAGACATATTAGATGTTATAATCCCAAACAATCCATGTCAAAACTATGTGCAGCTTTTTTACTGCTGCACTTATTTATTACTTTGTGATAAAGAGATTGTGAGGTGTATCAATATACTGTATTAAAACCCTGGCTTTCTGAACTCTGCCTGAAAGATTTAATCTCTGCAATCTTCTCCGTGAAACAATTATGGCACTATTATTAATATACAATATCATAGAATCATAGAATGCCTTGGGTTGGAAGGGACCTTCAAAGGTCATCTAGTCCAACCTCTCTGCAGTGAGCAGGGACATCTTCAACTAGATTGGGTTGCTCAGAGCCCCATCCAACCTGACCTGGAATGTTTCCAGGGATGGGGCATCTATCTTCTCCCTGGGAAACCTGTTCCAGTGTTTCACCATTCCCACTGTAAAAAAAATGTTTTGGTTTTTTTTTTCTATCTAGTTTAAATATACCTGCTTCTAGTTTAAAAACTTTACCCCTTGTCCTGTCTCAACAGGCCCTGGTAAAAGACTGTCCTCATCTTTCTTATAGGCCCCCTTTAAGTACTGAAAAGCCACAATAGAGTCTCCCCAGAGCCTTCTCTTCTCCAGGCTGAACAACCCCAATTCACTCAGCCTTTCCTCATAGGAGAGGTGTACCAGCTCCCTTATAATTTTTGTGGGACTACTCTGAACCCACTCCAACAGATTCATATCCTTCTTGTGCTGAGGCCCCCAGAAATGGACACAGTACTCCAGGGGAGGTCTCACCAGAGCAGAGTAGAGGGGCAGAATTGCCTCTCTTGGCCCGCTGGCCACGTTGCTTCTGATGCAGCCCAGGATATGTTTGGCTTTCTGGGCTGCAAGTACACATTGCCAGCTCATGTCCCATTTCATCAGGGAATGAGCTGAAATGTATTTACAATAGAGGCTTTTGTTAATCTATCCACCAGTAGTACAGGTAAAGGAAAACTTTTGCCTAGATGCCTACATGGGTAAGTAAATAAGTAGGTAGATAGATGGAAGAAAAGACTTGCTAAAATTAGTGCCCACTTATCTGTTGACCCCAGTACTGCCATGGGGAATCTCTCACCAATGACTGCACACCTGCATTCAGGGAGACTATCTGTAGCATGTTTGTGAGAAGCCACAGGCTTCTCAGGAAGCCTATGTCAGGAGCCACATAGGATTCTGAATATGCTATAAATCTAAGTTTAATTTAGCTCTTCATACACAGCTTTTGGAAGACACTATATTGCCTCTTCCATATCTCTTGCAGAACTAAACTTTGAATCATTCAATGATTCACTCAATGCAGAGATATTATGAAGAGCTCCACCAATAAAGCTAGAGAATCTGAAAAGCTAGCATGGTTTTTGACAGGTTTATATTGGTAGACTTTTTTTTATAGATGGAGTCAGTGCAGAATTAAGTCTATAGGTGTAAGATACAGGTCCTGCCCACAGGAGCAGTTCCAGAAAGACAAACATGGCAATGACCATGACCTGCAGCTTACTATCTGTGTACTGAAGTGTTAATAATGAAAGGTCAGCTGCACTGAGCCAAGCATGTGGTTTAAGGCATACCTGAGTACAATTTAGCAGCCAGCTCTTCTGAACTTTTAGATACACACAAAAAAATTAGAAATTAAGGGGTTTGAGGATTTTCTTAATAAAGAAATCATGTGTACAGTCAGGAAAAATGTGCAAGAGAGGTTTGAAGCATGAGATGGTCAGCTCATGAGTGGAGAAGCAAGCATTTTTACCATACACAGGACTACACATCCCTGTATAGCCACTGAATTTGACGCATAACTAGACAGGCAGATGTTTAAGCAACTCACAGTGAGGACAGCGATCAAAAGAACTTCCACCAACTGCACTAGATCTCCATGAATCACACTGGGGACAATGTGTTTACATAATTATATGCATACATACAGTTCACTTGCCAGATAATGCAGACTTTCAGAGAGGGCCATATGAGGCATGTGTTAACATTTACTAGAGATGAGGCAATTCCTGGTTCTTTACTAATCATTCAGCCCCACCTGAAAAATAAAAAGTAACAGCTACACTTGAACAGTAGTGTTACATGCTGGGAAGTGCTTTATTGCAGCTTGTAAAATTACCTTTGAGGGAACAGAGTCTAAATGCAGACAATAACAGTCATAGATTTTTTAAAGCATACTTTTATTTTGGAAAATAACTCTAAAAATGGCATCTTGCGGAGGCTCTCTGTTCATTATCCCAACCACTCCAGCTTAGCTTTGCTTAAGTGTGAAGTAAAAAAGATGTTTTCCTCACAGTTCCAAGCTCTGTAAACTCACCCTTATGACTGCCTTGACAGTAAGTCAACCCATGTTGCTTCCTGCTAACATCAGTGCCAGTTCCACTGACCCAGTGGGAAAGCTGAATTACATGTAAGTGTAAATAGGCACAGAAATTTATGAAGCATCCTTTGTTTTTAACTCTGTCACTGGCCCATGTCCAGAATCAATCTGGAGCCTAGATAAGAGATGAAGGGAAGTGATAGAGAGGAGGCTGTCAGCACCAGTCAGCACAAAGAAAAGTCATAAAAAGTGCTCTCTGAATGATGGCAAAGTGGAGAGGGCTTGTAGAGGAACCAGGGATGAGGCAGGCCCATATCTGATCATGACAATGTCAGGCTGAAGCTGCAGTCACAGGGTTGTTGCTGCATGGGGAAAGGCGTGCTGAAAAAGACACAGCAAAATCACAAAGAATAAAATAATGGAAGAGGAGAGGCAAGAATATCTTGGCAACTAGTAAAGAACTGCCCTCTACAGCTGAATTAGATATGACATTGCCTCTCAGAGCCAAGTACATAGGGAGAAGACAGCAGAGGATAGGGTGATAGATGTGGATGCTAATCCCCAGTGTAAAAGAGGTATCTTTGTGATCCCAAATAACTAGAGTACTGATAAATAATAATCATTTGGATCTCACCATAACACATTTCATTTACCCTCACCAGGACATAGTCTCTAGGACTACAATGGATGCAAAAGAAAGGAAAACCAAGCAATATCATGACCAGTTCCAGGATCATCCCAGAGACAGTTTGGGACTAACTAGAGATTGTTAGTCATTTAAGTTATCTAAAATGGGATATGTTATCTGAGCCATCTGACTAATAGCAAGCCTAGCATGATTACCCCAAATGCAGATACTGTAGAAGAACATGTAACATTTTATGTATTGTGTGTTATGCCAAGGTTGAAAACTCCAGTTCAAAGCCCTGAGTCAGCTTCCATTTAGACTCTTGGCTATTCCTACATGAATAATATACACAGTGTCTGGGCCCATTAGCTAACCTGAGGACAACTGGCACATATCCACATGATTAAACTCAGCTTCAAAACAGGATTGTTCATCCAAGTAGTTTTTGGCACATGCTAACTTCTAGATCAGGCTTAGGAATTGATTGGAAGAACACTAATTGGCACAAGACAAGTTCAAGTCAAGGATCACACTAAAAATTCAACACTATGGACAATAACATTCTGGTGTTAATTCCTGTTCCCTGTCACTGTTTACTTTATTAGTATAGATGTACTCTTGAAGTCTGAAACCCAGGCCATAGTTATTTCAAAACCTTGGCTCCTGAGATGCTGTGTCCCTTTCTCCTCTCAACCCTACCCTTCCTCCCATTTTCTCTTAGTTCCCCCAGGACAAAAGTGTGCAGTGTACTTGGAGCAGAATTGTACTTGGCTCCTCATGCTATTAGAATAGGCCACCCTAAGGCTCATTTACTTTAAGTGCAGCATGTCATGACCAGCTGTTTTAGTTGCAAATGTGCTCGATTTCCCTGCCAAGTGCATTTACCCTTGGACAGCACCTAGACTTCTATCTTGCCAGTACTCACCTGCCACTTCATGAGTTGTCAAACGACTACTCAAGCACTAAAAAACAAAGTCTCTTCAGACTTTTCAGTGTTAGGAGGTAGCTTAAAATTAACAATAAACAACACTTACCTGTGTCTAGGCAAAAGACAGGGCAAATCACTTTTCTGACCAGCAGGAAGGGTGAAGGGCATCCTAGTAAATTTCCTAGTTCCCCTTCACGGACTTTCTAAACTTAATGAGGGGTCTGTTAGGACTCCTAAGAGAGTGAAGCTGAAGACTACAGAGCAAGGCTGAAAGGACACCAGCAGCATTAAGCAAGGTCTTGTGATGATTATTATGTCTGAAGATACGTTTTTCTTCTGTCAAAAGCTGTTCAAGAAGTCTTCGGTATCATCTGTCAGTCTTCATCTTTCACTACAGTTCAGCACTGTCAGATGCAAAAAAACCAAGCAAGTAAACAAACAAAATCTGGTCACAATTATAAATACATGAACCCCCAAAAAATCCACAAAAGTCCAAGAAAACAAACAAACAAAACCCCAAACCAACAACCAAACAAAAAACCCAACCAAACAAACAAAACCCAAACAGAAAAGTAAAACAAAAGGAAAAAGAAACCAACAAAATAAAATCTACCTATTCTCAACTCTCCAGACACAGGGTACATATGAGACACAAGACTTAGGTATTATTTTTCAGGTCACATTGTTTGAAAATATATTGTTTATATTTTAATTTCTTTTTAAATAATCAAAACTACCATTGATGTTACAATAAAATATTTCTGTATTTCTGATTTTCATGGGGTGTACTTAATAATCAAATTAACAGAACAATTTTCAAGGCAAGTGGCAAAAAAAAAGCAAGTGAAAATATGTTGTTCTGTTGGGGTTTTTTAATTTTTTTTTTCTGTTTAAATCAAGTGATAACTGAGTTCTGATAAACTGAACAACATCACTTAGCAGCATGCACAATGAGAAGCTAAAAGCTTTTGATTTGACTCTTACTCAGTAGGGGTGAAAAAAATAATTTAAATACTCAGGGCAAAAGCTGAATTGTTAATTTTATATTTTAGCACAACAAAGCTACAATTAGACTAAATTAGTTAACAACTTATTCATTAGCCTTCAATAGAAATTTGGATTCACACTAACTCCCATGTTACTGTTTGCAGCAAAGTACACTTCTAGCTCAAAATAGTAATGTGTAACTGTTAAAACAGTAGATGTAGAGGTTACTTGTAGAGATGACTGTGTTAGGAAGTCAAGGTTTCATGCGTTCAAGCCACGATCCACTCACCAGGTCAGAAAAGAAATTAATTTCTGTATTATTAGAGACATCACAGTAACAATGCTACATTTGTTAGACTAGTAATAGAGTACCAGTCACTTTCCATCAAAGGAATACCAGACATAGTAAACCTAAGCATGCAGTATTCCCAGTTTTTCAGTGTCCTTTTTATTTTGTAATTTCCACAGAAAACACCACCTTTTTTAATAAGAAAAATATCAGCAAGAGAGAACAAAAATAATACCTATGGGTGGGAACCGCAAGCGTGATCCTGCACTGCAGCAGTACATGACAAAATTCCCACTCTTGGCAAAGGTAACACAGTATCTATCTGCACCTAGAGAAGAAAATCTTGGCATCACTAAAGTCAGAGGCAAAGCTCCCTTTGATTTTACCATGGCCAGGGTTATAATCTCAGTAAATGAGGAATGGTAGCTCCTGAGACATATCCCTCACATATTCCACTTGCTTTTCAGACTTCTCTGGGTATAAAAAGAGAACTCTCATATGACTGTGCT
The DNA here is from genome assembly GCA_024605025.1 of Megaceryle maxima. NCBI lineage: Eukaryota > Metazoa > Chordata > Aves > Coraciiformes > Cerylidae > Megaceryle > Megaceryle maxima. The sequence goes on from JANHGN010015874.1 coordinate 9,357, forward strand.
GCACATCAGACTTCAAAACTATGGAAAATGAATCAGGCATCATTGTGGCCTTCCAGTACTGCTAGCAAAGCTAGCTCTAACTCCTACTGCAATTGGTAAGTGCTTGCTAAGTGTAAGGAATATAGCTTTAGACTAAAGGTGTTTTCTGCAATTAAAACAAATAATAGGGAAAAAAAAAAAATGTAGTGCCAAGATATTTTGGAGAAAATGAGAGCAATAGTAAGAGAGAAAAACAAAGCCATTAAGTTTGGCTATCTATACTGGTAATGGCTAAGAGGAAAGTTTTTTTCTTAAATCTTACTCAAAGAAAATAATAAAATAATCCTGAGGAGTGCAGGAAGGACTGTAAAATCTGGTCTTTTGATAGTGCTAGGTTTTAACCTTTCTTCTTTCTTTCATTCACTTTAATTTGAATTATATAAGGTTTTGGGTTTTTTTTTCAAGCAAAAAGCTAAAAAAAACTTATAGGGATTTCAGAAATTACATTACATTATAAAAGCACACAAATGGATTTAAGTAATGCATCCTGAGGATCATGAGTCATGCCATGCTACCCTGTTATTTACACTGAAGTGCTAACTTGTAGAAAAGAATGCATATTTTGTTTAAAATATGACAAAATGAATTCTCTTCCACTTATTCTAGAAGTGTCTCAAATTGCTGCAGAGGGGCAATCTTAATCAGAGAAGCACACCATGTAACATGGAATATATCAAATAAGTAATTAACAGCTCTTGTTAGTTCCTTGCCAACAGAACAAATTAAGATAATTGAGCTCAAAGTATCCATGCAGTCCAAAAGCTATCGTTCTCCTGTGGCCAGGCAACAAACTGTAATATATTTCTGTGTCAATATAGATATAAGTTTTGAGTCTGATCCAATAAGCACAATAAGAGTCAATGGAGAAAGCAGACAATGCACCATCCTTCAACACAGTCAGTAATACCTAGCAAATGACAATAGCTATTAAATGGTAATGAGTCTGCCCAAATATTGAAGTGGTGTTCCCTCTCAGTAAACACTAAGGCTATCTTGAAAATATTCTTCTAACTGGTTTACTAAATACTCTATCTCCCTTCTCTCCAAGCAGCAGCAAGTGTGGTATGTTTATTTCCACAAACATTGATTCAGATTTAAAAATTAACAACTTTATGCTACACTTGCATCATGTTTATGATAATTTTCTGCACGCATTCAAGCAACTGAATTTCACTTGTGTTAGTGCTAGCAGGATCTAATCAATTCCTATTAAAGTCAGTGATAGACTTTCAGCTGCCATTCCCACATCAATATGAACTGAAATATACATGCTCAAGTATTTGCACTAAAAGTAACAGAGTTACGTGGAAAAGGACAACTGTTGAGTTAACAAAGGAGACAATATTCTTCTAAAACTTGTAAGAGCTATGTTGAGGAAATTAAAATTCCACACAAGTATATAAAAATCTTTTTTTCAGCTATGTCTGGATTTGTGCCTTTCAGTGTGTTGAAGATATAAAGCTACTTATACCAAAGATAAATTGCCAGTTTCTATATCAGATATATCAGTTTATCATGGTTTTGAGAAAATGTTTTCAAAAGCCATATGAGAGACAAGAATCAAGCTAGACATTTCAGAGAAAGGATAGAACAAAAGTTGATCTAAACTAAATGGAAACTGTGAAATGGCAGAATCATTTCCATACCAAACCTCACACTGTAGATTCTTCCCAGCAGAGTCAAGAGGCATAGCTTAAAACATTTTGCCCCAAACAAATGATGGATAGCTTCTTACCTACACTGGGTGAGGATCTTAGTGAACAAGGAAGATACATGAAGCTGATAAGTTGCAACTCTACTACAAATTTATTTATTTATTTTAAAATCTTTTTTCAAAGAACGTTTACATTGGGAGAGTATTTGAATAGTATTCCCTTGGTCTCTGCAGAGTAATTGCTTCTATTGTCTTGATTCTAGGTTCAGAAAATAAATCTCCTAAATTATGTCATCTTGCTATTATATATTGACATCTGGGGGTGTTGTTGGCATGTGGATCCATTTACCACTATATAGTGACATAAATGATGTTCTGGAGGATCTTGTACTACAAAATAAAGAAAATCTGAAATAGTACTTTACAGATGTTGTTTTACCATTAAGAAACTTATATTAAGACCCTGTTTTTTAACAGTCAATAGGTATTAAGATGACAGGTTGACATATTGTTGTGTTGTTTTGGGTTTTTGTTCGTTTGTTTGTTTCCCAAAGTCAATCCCCTAATGGACAGAATCAAAGGAAAGGAAGGGAGCCAGACATGGTAGAAGAGGCTGACTGGCAGAATGCAAAGGCAGGTAAAATCATAACCTCTATTGAAAATTATCAGGGGTGCTGCCCTCCCCTTCACATCATGTTCTTGTAACAGCCTTAATAGATCAGGTATACATAATATTATTTTAAAGAAATATTTCCTTTTTCACAAAGAAATGAACCAGACATGCAATTAGATATGCAGTTTGACAGAATATGTAATTACCATGTTTTGCAATTCTTAGTTTAGGAAAGTTCTGAAGAATGATAAGGAGAACTCAAATTAAATGAAATGTAGATGTCATCTCTTGCTACCTTCTTTAAAAGGATAGCTAAAATAACAACACAAGTAAAAAGCCAGCATCTGTGTTCTCTTCTCACTTACACTATTTTTATTGCACTATATTGACTTAAATGGATTACTCACTTTATAGAGAAGTGAATGAAGTAGAATCAAGTCAATATTCCAAGAATATTGTGAGGCTTTATGAAAGACAAAGAATAGGGCCAAATACTTTGAATTCTTAAAGAGTGTGGGCTCAAAACTTCCCTGTTTTCATTTAACATATTCATAAGGTTAAATATAGTTTTGCTATATCCTGCAAAATTAAACTGTGTGAAAGCGTAATTACATTAGTGCTAGTCCCCTAAAAGGAAACACCATACACTTGCAGAACAGTGATTGGTAGAATTACCAGACTAATTAATGGCTAATATTTGGAAATTAACTTCTCAGAGCCCAGAAGTTCAGTGATTCTTTTTTGGAGGGGAAGGGGAAAGAGAGTGTGTAGAAATATAGTTGCCAAGAGAATTTATTGTCCAGTCGTGACAAAGAGAGATGGGAGAATAAAGAGCAATGAGAGATGGGAACAGAGCTGTTCTTCCATGTTTTTCCCACCTTTTGATATGAAGTAGCATATCCCATGTGCTACAGATGGAGTCCACAGCTACCGAGACATCTGGCATCCAGTTATTTGATTTTATGTCTGCCAATATGCAGGGGTTTTTTTGGAATATATTCACCCACTAGTTCTTCACAGCAGTGTCAATATTTTGCCTATGTTTTTCTTCTGCACACAACTACAACATTTTTTGTACTACTTTCTATAGACTTCTTGTGGTGGATTGGCCTCAGGTGCCAGCTAAATGCTCACTCAGCTGCTCACTCTCTCCCCTGCCTCAGTGGGACAGGAGATGGTACAGGAATAATAGGAATGAGAAAACTCATGGATCAAAATAAGGTTGCTTACCAACTGCCATCAGAGGCAAAACAGATTGGTTTTGGGGAAAATGAATTTATTTCTAAATAATATATATATATACATATATTTAAGTACTGTTTCAGGTACTGGGAAACAACAACAATTACTTACACACTTAGGGAAAACACTTTTCCTCTTAATTTCTCAAATTCAACTCGACTCCTCTCTTCCCCTTCATTATTGCCACAGGTTACACTCAGCCCCCTCAGTGAGGCAAGGGGTGGTGATGGAGTGTTGTGGTTCCTCTCAACACTTTCTTCCTTTCTCCCTCCTCTAGCTTTGGTGTTCCTTTTGCTGTTCTTCACTCTTTTCCCCTCCTTTCTCTCCCTGTGATTTTTTTTTTTTTTTTTTTTTTTTGGTGTTGGGTTTTTGATTGTTTGTTTGGTTATTGTTGTTGTGGTGTTGTTTTTTTCTTTCTTTCTTTTTTCCTGCCCTTTCTTAAATATACTTACCCAGAGGTGCCACCATCTTGGCTGATAGTCTTATCTGGGTCCCGTGGTGTGTCCGTTCGAGTAAGCTGGAACCAGATTTAAGCAGTTTTAAGTGGCTGTGTCTGGCGTGGGGAAGCCCCATACTTCTTCCCACAGAGGCTGCCCCTGCAGCTCCCCTCCACTGCTACCACCTTGACACCTGCATGCAAAGCACTTCTATATTCTGCACACTGGGAGAGGTGAAGTTTTGGTCTGTTTCAAAAGCTGGGTTGCTTTTTTCTCAAGGAAAATAATGTTGAAGAAATAGGTCAGTAAGGAAACATTTTGCTATGTTCTATTTTATAAAAAATCAAGATTATACATATTTTTAATTGAAATTGGAAATACCTGTGATTTTTGTGGCCTAATTCCAGAGTCTTAGACCATGCCATTTGGAATGTTCTACCCTTCTCAATAATTATCTCTACAGCCATTGCATTATACTGTACTACTGCACCTGAGGAGCAAAACTCCCTGCCATGGTCTTTACTGAAAAACTCTCCAAAATATTTATATACTTTGGAAGTGTCATCTCAAGTTTCAAATTGCTCACCACCTTCATGAAAGAGAAGATGCAAAGCACTATGTTGGTTTGAATGTTGTTGACAAGTGAAGCAGAGTTTACCATATATCTGTGGCATTTCATAATGCTGTTATGAAACATAAATTCTTCCACATCTGCATAAATGTAACAAGCTGTACAGAGCTGTATAGGTCCTGCTGGGTGATCTAAGATCACAAAAGGCATTACCTGGTGTACTGGTTTTAACTTCAATAGAGTAATTTTAGCTACATGGTAGCTCCTATGGTGCTCTGTTTTGGATTTCAATTAAAACAGTATCAATAGCACAGGGATGTTTTAGTTATTGCTGAGCAGTGTTTTACAAAGAGTTAAGACATTTTCTGCTTCTCACCCCACCCCACCAATGAGTAGGCTGAGGGTGCAGAAGGAGGAGCTGGGAGGGGACACAGCTGGGACAGCTGACACCAACTGACCAAAAGAATGTTCCATAGGATGTCATGCTCAGCAATAAGAGCTGAGGTAAGAGGGAAGAAAGGGACACAGTCAGAGTTATGTTGTTTGTTTTCCCAAGTAACCATTATGCATGATGGACCCCAGCTTTTCTGGAGTTAGCTGAACATCTGTCTGCTGATGGGAAGTAGTCAATGAATTCCTATTTTTACTTTGCTTGTGTGTGCAGCTTTTGCCTTACCTATTAAACTGTCTTTATCTCAGCCCATGAGTTTTCTCACTTTTACTCTTTCAATTCTCACCCCCATCCCACTGTGGGGAGAGTGAGTGAGTGGCTGTGTGAGGCTGAGCTGCTGGCTGTGATTAAACCATGACACCCAGTGAAAAAAATTACAATTATGGATTAAGTGGAACAACAGAGATGTTTTCTTTTGGACAAAATACCTACAGAGAATCCCCAGCATCTGAAAAGATATTTGACCTTGCCCAGAGTACAATCTCTGCCTTGCCCGGGTTCACTTTTTTGCCAAACTGTTCGTCATCCATAAACCAATTGCATTTATCCTTGGGCTTGGCTCTAAGACTATGGCTCTATCTTGTGAAGATGTCATCTGCTTTTTACTGGCACTGGAGCCAGTGTTCTGGCGCCTTCAAATAGATGGTGCATTCAGAAAATAGAGCAGGGTGTTCAGTCCTGGAATGCAAGCCTTGGAGCAGGCAGACATCTCCCAGGCTGTGCCAGAGCAGGCAGGTGTCTGCCCTGTCTCCAGGAGACCAGTTTGCCTGTTGTCTCACATAGTTGTTGGGGTTCCTTCTCTGGAGCGCTATCTGGTTCTATAGCATTTCAGCAACATTTCCTTTTGACAATTATTTTTCATGAGCCAGAATAGGCACTTCTTTTGTGGATGATATCCTTGATGTACAAGGTAGATTTATTAGCTCTAATGTGAGGACAGTTTTATCAGGAAGATCAAAGACAACCTGTCAGGCATGTGAAAAAATAGTTTAAGACGTATTTTTCTTTAGACAATTTAGTTTCTACTACTTTTTTAATTACAATCAATATTGTATTGACATTTACCAGTACAACACGCCAAAAATATTTAAAATTTAAGACTTATTCTTTTTTTTTTTTTGGTCTTCAGGGTTGTAAATCATTGTCTACAGTAGTTTAGTTACTGGTGGATTTGCTTAGTACTTTTTTTTCATAAAATCTTGCATCCATTTGCCTACAGCTATAGAAGGTGTGAAGATGACATTTTCTGTATCATGGATATATGTGATTAGGTTGGGAAAACCAGTTCAACCATGTCAAACAGAACAAAGGGGTTTTTTGTCCATATAAAAAGCAATGCTCGTACTAAGCACTGAATAAACACAGGCTTTTATGAAAGAAAATATAACAAGTGACAATCTAATCAAAGTTTACATATTAATTTGCTTTCATCAGTGGGAAAAATTGAGAATTAGAAATTTGGCACTTACTGAGTTTTGGGCATTTAACATACAACTTTAAAACTTCTTTAATGTTTGTTTCTATTATGAATGCTTGTGATTATTTAAAATTACCAATTATTTTTATTTCTCACCTTGCAAATTTAAAGCACCTCTAGTTTTTCAGCATTTTTAATATATATATCTTGTTTCTATATTTATTTCTCCACTTGATTTTGCAGGTGTTAGTCTCATGATTGGTCAAGTAGCAGCAAGTACAGTGAGCAACACAGTGTGCACACAGGAATAAAAGGAGTGTCTTCTGTAGCCAGACTGCATAAGCTGTTTAGAGAACTTCCCCTGTGGATGGTTCAGATGAATGAGCATAATTAACATGAATCTCTAGTGGCAATGCAGATGACAAATGGATGATTATGCAGTGAAAAACTCTGCCTTTATGTTACCAAGATCTTCTGTTGTAATTGTTGTGGGTTTGTTGGTTTGTTTTTTTTTTTTTTTCTCCCCTCTCTCTGGTATTTTAAAAATAATAAAAAGTTTCTTGCTCACAAAATAATATCAAGTCAGTGAGTACTATATTAGGCTTATTAAATTCAGAGCCTTTATGAATAAGGACTTCTAGCTAATGAGATAGAAAGTGAAAGATCAATACCACTCAACTAAATACAATATAGGATCCAACCTACCACTACAGAGGCTTTGATGGCAAAAATTCAAATTTTCACAATGCTTGCAGAATTAGGATGATATCGAGCAGTCTCTATAAACATTCTGTAAAATAAAGGAATGGCAATATATGTGACACCATAAGCAACAGAGATCTTTCTTGTCAAATATCTAATTAAAGGAGTAACTGAGTCCAAGTCAACTTATCAAAATATGTGAAAGCCACATTTTTATCACAATCATTAAATTCTATAACAAGGGCATGGCTCTGGATCATGGCATGTAATTAACACTTCCATGGAAGGCACTTTGGTGGCAGAAGTGTAACCTAAGCATCACTTAATATAGTGCTCAGGAAGGCTAGAGAATAGAGCTTAAGAAAGGTACCAGAAGCAACATTGTTTCAGGAATTCAAGAACAGCTGGAAAAGACCCATCCTAGCAAAACAGAGTGGTTTTACATAAGTGTAGAGTCCTGATCAACATGAACTCTTGTGCCAAACAGAATATTTATTTAAAATATTTGCCCATGACAAAGCAAGCAACTGAAAATACTCTTATCTTTGCTAAGAAGTTGTGCTTTGGAATTATGACAGGACAGATGTATAATAGCATTGAATAGGCCAGTATTTTGTCTCAGCTTCTTAAGAAGCATTTAAATCCTCAACTTTTATTGTCTGTACTCTGCATTTGGTTCATATGAGCTTTTAAGGAAAGTCTGATTTTTCTTAACTCCAATGAAGACCATCCTCCAAAATTCCACATAACATACTGCATTTTGTATGAGTCTGGTTTTGTTTTGTTTTGTTTTGTTTTGTATTTTTAAAGAAATCCTTAATGTGCTTGGGCAACTGTTTATTTTTTTGGAAACAAAAAGATTTACAGACCTGATGGTCTGTCCTTAAATAATTTTATTGCAGAAGTGAATTCTTCCCACTGAGTATTATGCCTCATTTCTTTTACAAATAATCTAACTTTTGCTTCTAGTCAAGGGGTTTTATTGGGCGTCTCTTTGCTAGAATCATCAATCTTTTTCTCCCTCTGCTTTTCCTCCCACAGTAGAAAAAGAGAAAACCAGACTGTGGTTTTACATTGGTCAGCACTGCAACCTCTGCTTCCCACTGTTCATTCTGTAGGTTAAGAATTTAGGCTTCCTATTCATGCCTTCTCTATTTAAAATCTTGATAGTTAGGGCACATTCATCATAGATGTGAGTTTAAATCAACTCCAGCAGAAAAGGAAGTCTGAACTTGGGCCTCCTACCTTCCTCAGAAAATTTTCTGTCACAAGATATTGTAGAAAAAACTCCCACAGCCTCCTCTTCCCTCTGTGCTTTTTAGGAAAGTAGCAACTGAAACTTCACTGCCTTACAGCTTAGTTCTGTCAGTTTGTCTGAGAATACCATCTAGGCTGAGGTTTTCAAGGGTACTGAAGTGACACAGTGAAATTCAACATCCTGTCTGGACCTAGTCATGAGACAGTGAACAAGCCACTTGAAACCAGGACAATTTGAAAAATTCATAAAGATGCAGTTCTGGTCATATGAGAAGCATAAAGACAGTGAAGACCTCTTATGAACTATGGGCAGTCTTTACATGGTAGTTAAGTGAGATTTTTCAGAATGACAGTTACCTTGGTGGGTGTTATCACTTCAGAACACATAATCCTTTTAGAGGTTTTTACAATGTAACAGAAAGCATCATAGCTTTCTACTAGAATAAATCAATGATCAAATAGATTAAAATGCTTTACAAATAAATAACGATAAACTGATGAAAGAGTTTTGTCCACTAAATAAGCACAAATACTCTATTTATCCAGAAAGCAAACATATTTAAATGCTGTACCATCTAAAAACTACCACTGTCATAACAAATTAAAGCAATTACTTTCCTGCTTTGAATAAGGAAGACAGAGCTACATGGCTGCAGCCATATCATGTAACACAGGAGGACACACCACAGCAAACAGAAAGATTAGAGGACTCTTCCTCTCTGTAGCTTTATGTTCTCTCCACCCTTCTTTAGTAAATCTCTGCTCAGCAGAGTTGAGAGTCCTTGGCCAAAATATATCTGTGAGAAGATTTGTATCAAATTAATTCCTTATGACCACTGCAGTTCCAATTAGCATATCCCACTGTAAATTTTTGACACTGCAAGTCCTGGTCACAGCCTAAGGCCTAACCATGTACAGATTTAACAGGACTGTAATCTGTACACATGAATGCATTTATGCATTAAGCTAACCTAGAGCTAAGTCTTTACAGTCATATCATTAGCATAGTCACAATCTTCCAGCTGCAGTTACACTGGCTGAAAAATTACTGTCCCCAGCCCCAGAAGCAAATGTCATCTCTGACCTGCCATGTGAGTATTCCCCAGGCCTCTTTTTTTGTTTGTTTTTACCCACCCCCCCCCCACAAAAAAAAAAGAGAACAAAACAAAAAAAACCACACACACACACACAAACCAAACCGAACAAATGAACAAACAGGACTGTTGCAAAAATTAAATAATATATCCATGTTAATATCATTTATATGGACTACAGTGATCACACCAGCACCTGAATTGAAGTACCTGAGGGGGCAGTAGCCTCTGGCACTAATGTGCTGGAGATTTGCAACTTCAGTTAGCAGGGTAGCAGCAGGAAAAAAAACTGATGACTTTTGGCCCTCTTTCTCTTTGTAGGTCTAAGGAAGAAACTGCCTGGTCTGAGAAACAAATTCAATCTTATTTACTTACCCAGTTATTGATAAGTCCAGTAAGAATTTTGATTTAATTTATGTAAAATTTCATTTTGCCCAGCTGAGATAAATGACCTGTGACACACCCCACAATTTAACAGGAATTAGTTTTGAGAGACAATAATCTGAATAATTTTACGTGTAAAAATGCCACAAGAGGATTATGCAAACACAATAATTTATGGTTGTTACACTATTGGAAACTATTAATAATTTCTGAAATTATGTCTTTATCTCATCTGCATGAGAAAGTGAGGAATCATTTAAGAAACATCAAAAATATAGAACCAGGCCATGTTAAATTATATGGTAATGCAATTGTGGCAGATTGTAAGGTTCAATATGCATTTCTGTATATACATATAATACTCTAGCCATTATGTCACCAAAGATTCAGGCTAATTAAGAGAAGACATTTTGGTAGTGAGCCTGATTACTTTTAGATACAACATAAAGTGATACTATCTCTTCTTTAAGCAAAGAAATGCCCACATTCAAAGAAATTATGCATTCATAGAATGCATTTAAAGAAATTGTGTTGTACTATTTCTTTTGAGATGGAAAACAAAATATCACAAAGATAAAAAGTTTGAATAGTAGATTAAAAATTAGCTGCTATTTTAAGGGTGGAGTAGAAATAGCCAGTTGTGTTTTGTTGGTACCTATATACCAAGGGAGAGAAAGAAGAAAGCTATTAACTCAATTGCTAATAACTCAATAGCAAAGAGCTATTGTGCAGCCAAGTGAAGGCTCAAGAATCTGAGACAGAAAGGAAGAGAATTAGGCACACAAAGGAATTAATGGAATAAAAAAAAAATAAACTTTTTCACCTTTAAAATTCTTATTAATTTTTTAAAAAGTGGTTCCTTAATTTGATTTCTCCATTGGGACAGATTATAATCCTGAATATTCTGTACATAAATAATAATGTTCTAAAAATCTGTAATAAAATAAAATTTTAAAATTAAACCATTATCAAAATGGCTAATAAAAGGTCTTTTATAGAACTATAGCACTAAACACTTATACTACATTCTTCATTTTCAAAGTGCTCCATTAGCTCTAACTAATTGAAGAAAGTTCTGATAAAGGGTTTTGATAAAATCCATTACATAAGGCTATTAGGAAAACTTAGTGATTTCTTGATGAAAAGCAAAGTATACTTATGGCATATCTATTTAATACAAGGCAGAAATACAAAAATTAACAATAAATGGTCAATTCATATACTGTGTAGGTGGTTATAGTAGCATGAAATGGGGAGTAATTCTAACAGTCCTGCTTTTAGGAAAGCTTAAGTATATCAACAGTTTGATAGGAGGCTACCTCACATTAGTGTGGCCTCCTGCAGTAAAAAAAAATCCAAGTAACAATGCAGGGTACTCACAGAGATATTTATATGACCTGAGGGACAGGCTTGCACTTCAAGCTATCAAATAAATAAATATTAAAGACTAAACCAGTGACTATGCTGTTTTGGAGAGATACACATATATTGGGGATATTCCTTTTGTATATAAGCAAGGAAAAATTGTGGTGCAACACCACATGATTTATTTATTTGATATCCTGAAATGAAGGCTCTTTATTTTGTTGGAGATGCATTAAATTCTTAATGTATTGCAGTAAACCACAACATTTTTATTACAGAACTAACATATTTCCCCTTTTTTGCTAGGTATGCACCATTTGCCACCCTGCACACAGGATGTGGAACTCCATCTAGTAAAACCTAAGACAGGCCAGGTCAGGCACACCTAAATCCAGACCCTACATTAGCCAGAAGCAGTATGCTTTAAGAATGATTGCTCTAAGACACAGTACCTGCCATGTCAGCCATCATATCCCCTCCCATCTGTTAACCCTGTGATAAACCTTCAGCTTCAGAACCCCAAATAAAAGCATTTGTGTTTTCTTACCTGCTCCCCATTGTCTGGTGTTTTTTTCTCTAGGAAATTGTTCCCACTTTTATGCTATTTGCCTGTAATTCTATGAGCAAAAGCATCAGTAATAACTAGTAAATCTCTTGTTCATTCATCCTGAATTACACAGAGTGGATACCATGAGTAAAGGAAGCTAGGAATAATTTAGCACCTATTTATCATGGAAATAAGAGTCTTTTATAATCAGACCTTCAAAGATGAGAAGGATAATGATCTCAAAATAGGGCTTCAAAACATATCGTTACTATGCAGCTGGCTTCAGATATATCCATCATTAAAATATGTATTACAGTATTTGTGCTAAAAGTCTCATAGCATTGATCCAAGAGACTTATCAATCATCATGATCACAAAGGGCTACTCAAGGATAGCTGAAGAAGATCAAGTGTTGCTACCAAGGTGATAAATTCATCAGCGAATGAGAATTTGAAGTGACACAGATAAGTTTCAGACTGGAAGGTTGAGAATAGAGTTGCTTTTTCTGAGACTGAACTAGAAAAATAGTACAGATGGACCTGCTTGTTCTTGAAGACATAATTGATAAAAAGAGAGAATGTGGAAGTAGCAGATGTCTTGCATCAGTTCAGACTTGGAGTAATGCTCATGTTAGCTGGTCTTAAAACGAGGGCTCACAACTCAGCAGAGGGGTTGGGATAGGGTTTTTTTCACAACAAAGTTGTAAATGTCAAAACATCCAAGTTGTATAATATAGGTCATTAAATGTAAAGGTTTCCTTTTACTGATTTTAGGACACACCAATGAAATTTAAAAGAGTGCAAATATGTAGAAAGGTAAAAGTAAATGGCAAGATTGCATTGAGATAAGTTTGTATTTAATGGTCTGCAGAATAATGAAACATCAATTAGATTTGGCTTGTGGCAAGATTAAGCTTCAGATATAACAATACAGTCAGGAAGATGTCAATATCTTGTGAATCTGATGCACATGCATTCATCTTCTGCTGCTTCTTTGGAGAAAAAATAATTAGATTTTTCAACACAATGACAGGCATAAATGTTGGAGGCTTAGCTTCCCATGCTGTGTACAGTTTTGTCTCTCTGCTGTTTTTTTCTGTTGCATCAAGCCATAGAAGGTTTGATCATACCACCTGATAGCATGAAATAATAGAATCACATAAAACATAAAACTGAAAAAGATCTCAGAATTTCATCCAATTGAATCCATGCACAAAAGAACTTTCCTTTAAGATTTTCAGTGATGGAGACTCCTCAGGCCTTCCAGAGAGCCAGATTCAACATTGTTTCACTGGCAAAATTCCAGAAACTTCTGCCAAATATTTTTGGTTGCTGCTGTTTGAACCCATTACTTCTAGTTCTGGGCATAGTGAATAGATTATTACCTTTCTCTTTGAACCAGCCTTCTATGACTTTGAAAACTATTATTTCTTGTTCTCTAACTGTAAACAAATAAAACATCTTCAATCTTTCCCCCTGCTCTAGAAACTTCTAATCATGTAACTAGTTAAAAAAACAATGCTAGAACTGCAGTAGAAATATACTAAAGGGCAAAGAAGACTTTAATCTCTCAGCCTAAATAATGGAAGACAGACCATGAGTCATAACTGGTCCACTCTGTGTGTTCTCTAGAAATATTTTAAACTATACTGACCAAGAGTGCAACATCGTCTCCTTGAACATACTGGGACCATAAACTAACTTTCTGGTGTTGTCACACTGTAGTTCTTTTTGTATTCTTTAGGTATCATTCTCATCCTTACCTCTACTTCACTGAAATGAGAGGTAAGGACTGGGTGGAATTCAAAAACTTGACTTCATCTTTAGGTACTATGGATCTGAGGGAATTTGGACTGGACTTTAAATTGTTCTCACACATCAAAATCCCCTAGTTGCCAACTGTCTATCTAGTGGTAGCCTACTGAGAAAGCACTATCATGTCTTTTCCACTTTTAAAGATGCCTCTGTCATCCCTTGTGTTATACCAACAGATAAAGACTGCCAGGTAACAAGTCATCCAGATCACCTCCAGTCTTGGAAAAGGGGGTCCTCACATGCCAGCAGCTATGCTGGTTAGAAATTCAGTTCCTGTAAATCCCCAAGGCTGCATTTAGATGGCAGTAGTGGACCAAACAAAAGGTCAACAGGCCACCTGGAAATCTGTAATGGCATTAGGTAACCTAAAAATCACAGTGACTTTAGAAACCTTAAGAATAAGACTTAACTGTTATGAGGAAAGAAGTTTCTCACAGGTACACTTAAAGTACTGAAGCCTTCAGTTTCTTCCAGGACATTGGAAGCAGGTTATTATGAATCAATTTCCAGTTCCTCTAGACTGATTCTTCCGCTTCTAGGTTGCAATGCATTAGGTCTCTGAAAATAAGTCACAGGGATTTTTGCAGCTTTGCTATTGATTCTGTTCTGGCCTGGTAAACAGTGGCCTATAGGATCTATTTACTGTGCTCAACTCCAACCCTTGTTAATTTAGATTTAATTTAAACCTCCATTAAAATACAATTGTATAATAATTAGGTGCCTGAGGTAGCTTATTTTACATGGGGGTTATCTTTCTAGTGTCTTCTGTTAAATTGATGTTTCTGACATTTGTGAGAGTTTATTGTACTTCATTCCATGATGTGTAGTTTTAATATGCTGTTGCAAATTTACCCCAACTGGCCATTATGATCATCAGCTACTTGCAAGTGTCAGCTACATTTCTGTATTACATGGCATTACTATAGTCCATAAACAGCACAGTCATGCTATTATTTAGAAAGTCTGTTCCATCTTGAAGCTCATACCTTAAAAATTGAATTTTTTTTTTTTTTTTTTTTTTTTTTTTTGATGCATTATCTTGTTAGGTTTTTTGTTGGGATGGGGTTGTCCTTTATTTTTATAGGAAGCCTGTAGCAATTTTTTCTAAGAACACTTGCTGGTATGGCAAGAGTTAAGCAACAACACCAGCTCTGACACAGGGAAAAAACACTGTGAAAACCAGGCTAAAGTTTTGGTTAGACGCTAAAGATACAACCACCAAACAGAAACAGTGACAGAAAAAGATGTAGATGATAGTTGAGAAGGACAGAGGGCCCTAAGAGCATTCAGGGGACTGGGAGGAAGTGGGGAAGCCACTGATTGGAACAAGAGTCTACACTAGAGTAACACATAAACAAGGTTGCTGATCACACATCAAAAAAATATTTAGCAACAAGGAGGAAAGCTATTGTCTCATCCCATTACCAATATGTATTACACAGTCCATGTTCCACAGTCTCCATATAGCTTTTCTTTTCTCCTTCCTGTATCAATATCATTGTGGTATCCAACTCTTACATTTAAGTATGCAAATGTTTACCAATATGGTGATGTATTCATAATTTGTCTCTAAATTCTCTGCACTCCTTAGAAATAAAGCACTTACAAACCTGAAGCAAACTGACAAAGGCATTGGACCCATGTGTGCCATTTCTATCACTAAAGATATATAATTGAGCTAAAATTGTCCAGGGAATATATTCCTTTAATTTTCAGATGCTTTAACATCTAGTGTATCTCAGGCTTATTTTTTTCATTTCTTCAGGTGGTATAAACTGGGGGTAACACTTAAAATGAAAGGCACTTGGCCAATGTGAAAACATGGCAACTTAGTCTTGGAAGTCACTCTTGGCCCTTGTCTTCTCTATTGGACATTAAGTAACAGGCATTGAGTTATTAATCAAGGTTATAATCTACAAAGTTGGTAAAATATTTTTTCTTTTATAGTAATTCAGTAAAGTTGTTGGGTTTTCAACTAAGAAATTCCCTCTTACCCGTTGATATATCTCTACGCTCACAATCTTAGTAAGAAAGGAATTTACTCTCTTTAACAGACTCTCTGACATATCTTTGACAGTATCTGAACAGTTATTCTGAACACTTTCCTAAGTAGATTTAGCCACCCTGAGGGTGTACTCATGCTCTGTACCTGTATGTGACATGTTAAACTAAATCCACTTGCCTTGCCAATCAGTAGAGCAAAACTGTGTTATGACCAACATATGAAAGGGCAGGTTTTTACTTTTCAAGACATTCAGTATGCACATGCTCACCGTAGGGATCTAGTACTTGGCACCACAAAAGATATGGTTAGCTAACATTGGACTGTGGGCAGCTAAATGAGTCATTTACCTGACTTTTGTAAGAAACTCAAACATAGTAGTTCATTAAACACTCAGCTTGAGTTTAATGTAGAAGTTCAGCAGCATCACCCACATATAACCTTGAGCAACAGGTGCTTAGTAATCCTTTTAGCATGCAGTTTAATTGTATAAGTCTCTCTGAAAAAAAAAAAATTCTCTGCAAGATATTTGTGAAATGTACATATTTCTCATCAAGAGTGCAATGATTCAGCTTAAAAGCCAGTATTGGAGACAGCAGAAACAATAGGTTAAGCAAAATATCAGTGATGTGTTTGCAAACAGAAGTAATTTCCATGCCGAGGGAAAACCCTAACAGGACCTTATCTAAAAAAGTAAAACTTGTGAAAGAGACTTGAAAAAGTCTGTGTTTTACTATAGAAGTGTGTCCTGTCCTTATTTTATCTTTCTTGTCTTTCTTCACCTTTATCCATTGCCATTTTTGAGACTGCTAGACCTTCCTGAATTTAAGAAAGTTAGACCATTTCATATTCACAACTAATCTTACTGGAGCCGACTTTTCTTATGCTGTGCATTGGTACAGAAGCTGATTAATTTCACTAAAAATAGCAAAAATTCTGATCACTATTAAGACTACAGGAATAGATTATAACATTTTATATTGTAGCATTTCATTAACCACCTGACCTTTTGCTTCTCTACAAGAACCAGAATATTCACAATATTCACAAGTGATCTAAAGCAGAAAAAAATAACAATGTTGTAACACTTCTGATTACATTAGCAATATGAGGAAAGCTATGTAGGTAAACACAGTATCTTCTATTAGTTTGTTGCTTCTCCTTCCAACATTAAAAATGACTTAAAGAAATAAATACTATAGACTATCACTTGAGCTAATGAAAGCTCCCACAACTGTAGAGTAGAATGACTACAGTAGGTACACTGGACTATCCATAAAAAAAAAAAAAAAAAAAAAAAAAAATTATAAATAAAAGCAACAACAAACCTCGGTGCACTCATCTTCTGATTACCCAGAATGAAGAATAAAGAATTAATGAGA
>JANHGN010015874.1:34663-73161 GCA_024605025.1 Megaceryle maxima
TGTAGCTATTCTTTAGGGAAATCTCTTCATATTCAATCCATTTCTTAACATAGAGGGCAACACCTCCACCCCTCCTTTTCCTCCTGTCTCTCCTGAATAGCTTGTAGCCATCGGTAGCCACACTCCAGTCACAGGATTTGTCCCACCAGGTTTCAGTAATGGCCACTATGTAATAGCCTTCCAGCAGCACAGTAGCTTCCAACTCTTCCTGTTTGTTGCACATGCTCCATGCGTTCCTGTAGAGGCCCTTCAGCTGGGCAGTTGGCTCCAAAGTTTTCTTCGTTGAATTCTTTATTTACCATTGAACTGATGGGAGTAAACTAAATATTTCCCAAATTAAAAATGAATAATTGAATTTACCTTCAGCTCCAGGTCTGCCAGTCATGTGCTTTCCAGCTATGCTACACTTCTATTTATCTTTCACATATATACTTCTTTTCATTAACAAGGTCTGGCAACGCATGTACAACTCCTAGTGAATGCAACTGTGCAGAGCCATTGTTCAGTCAACAATAGGGGCAAGGAAGCATGAAGTAGCAGGAAGAGGCTAGAGTAATGGGAGACTTTTTATCAGTAACCAAATTTAAAATAAAATTTTCCAAGAAGCAAAAGGTGAAATTTAAAGTAGCAGAGGCCCTCCTTTTCTTCCTAGAAGTCCCCTGACTCTCTGCTGAATCACCTTGAGCATAACTCTTCTCCTTTAACTCCTCCCATTGAGCCTTAGTATGACTGAGGTTACTCAGTCTCATCACAACTGCTTTACACAGCAACTGCAGCACAAAATTAATTTCCCCATCCCATTTGGAGTTTCGACCTTCCAAGACTGTTATAGGTATTAGAAAACATTGCTTTCTTTTATGCCATCTGACATAAATGACTGAAGATTTTCCAAGGGACTTTTGTTTTCTGTCCTGCTACACATATTTAATAATCTAATCTGTTTTAAAATGTTATCAGTATAGGTGAACATGTACTGAATGACCATTCTTACAACTTTACTTATAGATTTAATGTAATGCTTACCCATAATTCTGCTAAAGCACGTACAGAGCATGGTGTGAAATTGAACCCGATTAGAAGAAATTTGACTCTGTCAAAGATAAATTATCTAAGGATTGTTCATTAATGACAACAAAGGACAGATTTCAACTCAGATAGAAGGATGACTATCATAAAGGTATAAATACCTATTCAAAGCTGTGCTTATGCACAATAGGATATAATTAATTGTACCAGTGTAAGACTGAAAACATGAAGGTGTAGTAAGAGTTTAATTGCAGTGCTAGAATTCTGGTAGAGTGTGTCATTTGTACAAAGAAAGAGATTTTAATCCATTACTTTGCATAATCTTAACTTTTTGTTTTGTTTAGGTTAGGGCAGGCTATGATAAAATAAAACTGAATGTATCTAGTTTAAAATGTAAATAGTCTTTCTGCAACAGAGAAAATATTGTTTACAACTGTGACCTATTCTGCTATCAAAGGATATCAATATTACTAGAATAATAAAAGATTTTTTTTATGAAATGTTCAACTGGCTGTGCATATTGCCAGTGTTTATCACGGTAACACATAGTCCAACAACAACTTATGTTTTAAACCCACATTTTGCTTATATTTAACTTTAAAAATTCAATTCTAAAAGGTTTAGGATACTTATATTCTGTGGAAATTGTCCTTAAAAATGTTCGTATCACTGTATGATTACTACTACAGAATCAGAGTTTCTAAGCATGGGCACAAGTGCTAAATAGTCTAAATAAAGTAGGTACAAAAAAACCCCAAACAACAAAACAAAACAAAAAACCAACACACCCAGACTTGTGTTAATGAAAAAGAAATCCTTAAAACTGATTGTAACAGATGGAAGAGTTGTTCTGCTTGGTGCTTCAGGACTCATCTAGCTTAGTGGCACTGGCAGAGCTGCTACAGTTCCATAGCTCTGGAAAAAGCAATAACAAACAACCCAAAACCCTAAACACTGTCTGGAAGTCAAATCAAGCTGTACAAGCCATGCACTAATTTCCAGTGTGTAAGACAGTGAGTAGTATAAGATCCCAAGAAAACATTGAGACAATCAGCTCTGAAAAAATTCAGTTCAATTTATTTCTCCATTTCACTATTTTTCCTATATCTTCCTGTTTGAATCCACATTATGTGCATGTATTCATGGGGGTTTTTCTATATAAAATACTTCAAACATTCAGTCTCATGAGAAAAAAATCTATCTCAAGAGATTTCAAGGCCAAACTGCTTAATAAACAGCATGTAACGCTACACATTCAGATACCACTTCCCACTCACCAAAATATGAGAACAAGTCTTATGAGGAGCAGGGGAACTGAGGGAATTGGGGAACTGAGAAAACAGGAGTTGTTTAGTCTGGGGAAAAAGAGGCTTGGGAAAGGCATCGTTCTCTACATCTACCTGAAAGGAGGTTGTAGCAAAGTGGGAGTTGGTCTCTTCTCCCATGTAACAAGCAATATGACCAGAAGAAATGTCCTCAAGTTGTGCCAGGGAAGATTTAGACTGGCTATTAGGAAAACTGTCTTCACAGAAAGGTTGTGAAGTACTGGAAGAGGCTGCCCTGGGAAGTGGTAGAGTCACTATCCCTGAAGGTATTTAAAAGATGTGTAGAAGTGGCACTTAGGGACATAGTTTAGTGGTGACCTGGAAGTGTTGGGTTAATGGTTGGACTCAATCTTAAAGGTCTTTTCCAAACTAAACAGTTCTATGAAAATTTCTATAGAAGTTAAAATGCTTATGCTTTCTATATATTCACATATTGTATTACATCATTAGAGAAAGCTAGCATAAGCATACCAGTGCTGTATAGCAGCACTGCATAGCAGCACCCTGCACAGAATGTTTACGTAGTACTTGGTGATCTTACCCATCCATATCAGAAAGTGACATGCCAACAGAAGTAACAGTATCTTCATAATCTTTGTAAAAGCTGTACAAGACAAGCCAACAATGCTTGATGCAGAACACCTACATTTTCCTATCCTATCAGTTGAATGGCCACTGATAAAATTAATTTAAAGCTCAAGCGTAAAAAAAAAAAAAAAAAAAAAAAAAAGATTGAATAATTTCTGTTCTAATCACCTGCATCAAGCAATAATAAATATAGGTCAACACAGGAAGGGAAAAAAAGTGTCATTTTTACTTCACAGAATAGTTTGCTTGACAGTTACTAATTTTTCAATACATACGGCTGTAGAGATGAATGCAATTGCTGTGCCATGTTAGTATTACTGACAGTTCACTGCACTTTTCTATCTGTCTTCCACATCTGTAATGTATTTGAGGCAGCCTATTCCAAACAAGATGCAGCAGTGCTTTCTGTCCTTTTGATCTGGAGTATTGTCTGCTCTCACTTAAAATCAGACTCATCCTGAATGACCTGTGTCAAGTGGAATGGAAGCTGGGGACTCCCCAGATCCCTCAGGGAAGGACCCAGCAGCCAGGCCTCTTCTCACCACACCAGCAAGGTGCAAGGTAACTGGAGGACACTGTTGGCAGCTCCAGACACAGCCATCAGACACCACTCTGAGGACAGTAGGGCAGGGCTGTGGGGAGCTGGAGACCAGCCCTGATGTGTCATCACTGGGCAGGGACTGATGGCCATGAGGGGGCTGAAATAGGGCAATGAACATGGTGGGGTGGGAGCCCTGAGAAGATGAGCAGGGCCCATAAAAATTAGCAGTACCCTTAGGGCCTTGACAACCCACATCTCAATGCTGGACGCTATTTGCTGTACAGAATTGCAGACAAACTGAAGTATCCAGCCCATTATAACAGCTCTATCTTTTGTCTTTATAGGTGGTATAGACAGAACTTATAACAGCTGTATTCAAATATAGTTTAAATGAGGGATTCTCCACAGGACAAATGACTGTCACTATATGTTCAGATCTACTCTTGAACTATTACAGTACCAACATATTCCTACTGGTAAGGATATTTTTAGGTGTAAAGTGATTATTTTTTTAATACTCAAAACATCCTTTTGTAGGAAAATTCCAGACGCCATGAAAAATTCCTCAGGGCTCACCCATTCAAGTCAGTTTTCCAACAGAAGAAACTGAAAAAGCAGGTAGTACAACCGTTTTCCACATAATACTCTGTATCATGAGGAGAAGGAAGAATTCCTCCTTTTTCAATTCACACAATCATGATCTCAACTTTTTTTCCCACTTAGATGCAGGAGGACATGTAGTGAAAAGACAGGATTATAGAAAAATACAATCACATTAACAATTTCACTATTTTCTTTTTGAGCATACGACTGTAGGATTTAATATTTCTTGCCTATAAATTGGGTTCATTTTCAGATGAAGTTTTCTGCTTTCTCTTTCCCCAGTGCTTTGTCACTCCAGTTTTCATGTAATTTAAATGAGAAGCTTAAGGATTGATTTCTTCATTAGCTTATACAGAAGTTGTATTCTTCACTCTACTTTGCTCATCACCAATTTAGGGAGGGAACATAAACAAATAAATATGTACCTCTCACTGACAATAAGTCACATCTATTTGCAGTTGAGTTGGCTATTCTCATTTACAGAGTTATAGCCAATGTTATTTGTGTATTTGTTTAACAGGAATTGCCTGCCTTTCCTGTACAATAAAATGATAAAGTTCTGTGAGTCAGTATTATATTCTTACAATACCTTTGGATATGGTTATTAAAATCATGTGTGGACTTAAGGTCCCCCATAAAAGGAACATTTATTCCCTAATGACCTCTCAAAAGTTATGGGTAGTTTCAGTCCTAATTTGGGTACCTTCATGGGTCCTTTGAGGAAGGATACACTATGTCTCTACTACTAAGATATCCAGACCTCCACAAATATAAACTAACTAGACCAAAAAAAGTGTTTGTTCAGTTTGTTTGGTTTGGTTTTTTAATGTAAATACATTTGCATTTGATGGTTTATGCTAGTTCTTCTCTATCAGTTAAGGACTGTATTTTTTCTCATCACTGTCTGACCATAATTTAGCTGGCATGTAGTAAGCCTGGACTGATTTGAAGGAAAATATGTTTCTCTAGCCAGTAGTTCTCTATAATGACAAGTGATAAAATTTTCCATCAGATTTCTGTGTTTTTTTAATATGAAGTATTTCCTGGTTATGAAGGAAATGAGATAAAAATTCCTGTCCATCCATGCTGTCCTTTGCATTTCTGATGCAGACTTAAGTGAAAACACAGATCTACTGCCTAAAGTAATCACTTTGAAACACACATGCTCATAAATCATTCTAAGAATGATTTTTCTTTCACTAAGGGATTACACAAGTAGCAAAACTGTATTTTTGTGACAGCAGTTTCTGAAAAATATTAACATACATCAATCAAGTACAGTCTCAAATGCACAGTACAAGCTATCCATTTATTTCAGCAATGTCAATGACCACAAAAATTTACATTAATTTATGCTATGTTAAAATAGAGTTTTCTGAGACTGTGTAGAATCACTGAACTACATTCATTTGACTAAAAGGAGTAAGAAAACACAGGTAGTAATTGAGTGAACTGCCTTTAAAGGCCTCCTCTGGGAATTTGTATATCTAGCCATGTGGAAAGTCCTGACATAGATACATCACATGTATCTACTGTTCAATTCACATCTGATAGAAAAATGAAAAAGTTTAGGGGAGACAGGGAGCCCAACAGCCCTGCATGGTGTTAGTTTTGAAGGAAAGAGTAAGGCATGAATATCACAAAATGTCTCTGTCAAGTTAGAATTGCCTGGATTGGTAAGAAAGGATGGTACAAGGCAAGCTCATCCCTCTTTCTCACTAAACCACTTCATCTCCACCACTCCTATGCCCAACTACCTTATTCTTAAAGCTACTGACTGTCCATTCCAAAATGCCCATCATTCAGCTATAAGGATGATTTCAGGAGCTGTTAAATATAAATAGGCACAGCAAGAATTGAAGAACATCTGGAGCCTTTTGCTTTTGCTGTAGCAAACCCCTCTTCAAACATACTTTAACATACTACTCTTCCCTTCCAAGATAGGCCAATTTTACTTTCAAAATAGATCTCAAAAAACTTCAGAATCAAGACAAAATTGTCTAAAATATACTTGGGCTTCTGGAGGCAGAAAACATGCTAAAGAAAGCATATATGCAGATAAGATTTTTTTCAAGGAATTAAAATCAGCATTCTAATAATAAAACATTACTTTTTGTCTGTTAGAGTCACTTTTATTGAATAAAACAGGACATTAGATTTGTTTAACAGACAAAAGTAACAACTAAGAGATGACTGATTTTGACCGACCGATCAGGGTCATCTAATTCAATGGTCAGGTGAGCAATTTATTCAATATGAGTTATGCAAGGTCAAGAACAATCCAGTGGCATAATAAGAAACTGAACAGAGAGCTGGTATGTCTGAGACATTGTTTTGTCAATCAACTGCACAATAATTGTTAAACAAACTGCTTATTGTAACCAGAGCTACACCTTTTTAAACAACTCACGTAAGTCTAAAATAATATTCAAGGATCACAAATTTTATTCTCCTTCTAATATTACAGTTTTGAAATAAATGTCTTAGAAATAAATTCCTGTTTCTTTCTTTATATATTCCCTAAGCTCCCTTTGGATTCCCCTCATGGGATTAATGGAAAAGTACACATCCCTACTGTGTTACGAAATTAAAATCTTCCAAATGTAACATGGGCTAATTCACATGTCTCTCACTTTTAGGAGATGCCATAGCCTCTAGCAATCATTTGAAGGAGAAAGGGAAGGAAACAAAAGAAACTTGTAATAAAGTTGTGTACAAACTACAAAATTTCTTTCTTACCAGCTTTATAGAGAACCATAAAATCATTAAGGTTGGGAAAGACCTCTAAGATCAAGTCCAACTATCAATCCAACATTACCATGACCACTAAAGCATGTCCTGAAGTGTGACATCTACCCATTTTTTGAACACCTCCAGGGATGGTTACTCCAACATTTCCCTAGGCAGCCTGTTCCAATGCTCACCACTCTTCCAGTATAAAAATTTTTCCTAATATCCAATTGAAACTTCTTATGGTGCAACTTAAACCCATTTCCTCTCATATTATATCTTATTCTACAGAAGAGTGAGTTTCAGACACAGATACAGTTAACCATTAGCTACAACCACAGAACAGGATAATGGTCAGTGATTATACTGTTACCCAGGGCTTCCATTAAAAAAAATCACTGAACATGGTCCTTCTCCACACTTGCACTTGTCCTGGTTTGAGTAGAACAGAACTATTTCTGTTCAGTGATTTTAGTTTTCAGTTAAGTCTCTTCTAACTAACTGCACTTTCTGAAGTTAATAGAATGTTTTCATAGACAGTGTCTGCTTCTAGCAGTGATAATGCTTGATGTTTCTAGTTACTACAAAGGATTGGTATGTGCAGAAAAAATCTTGCTTATACTTGCTTCTCTTCAGACCAAGGTCACTGCTAAATGTTATCTACCACACTAGGATGCAGAAAGTAAAAGGCCAGACCTGTGGGGAAGAGTGGACAGGACAAGTGACCCTAAACTGATCAACAAGGTATTGCATCCCATATATATAATTTTCACTATAAAGCTGAGGGATCACATAGGTCAATTTGTCTTCTTCAATGGCTGGCATCCATGGAGGACTTTGCGCATTCTGCCTGCAATCTCCACTCATGTGTTACTGAATCCAGTTCCAGAATACAGATCTTGAATCCAGTTCCCACCTATGGCTGAGTCCCATCTGGACCTTCCCAGTGCCCATTCCACATCAGGGGTGAGAGTGAAGTAATTGCCATCAGGGGAGTTGGGTTCATTACCGGTTTTGTATATATTTATATTCCATTTTATTATTACTATCTTAATTAAACCAGATTTAATTTTCTTTTCCAATCCCTAAGTCTGTCTCCCTTATTCCCTTTCTTCTCCTGTTTGGGAAGGGAGCGGGGTAAACAGAGAGCATCTGTCATTCATCTAGTAGCTGGCCCATCCCCAAACTTTTACCACACTACAATCACTGAAGCAGCAGGTTGGCTGCAGCTGTGGTTAACAGTCACTGTCACCAACAGGTAATTTCATTGCATTAGATAATATATGAAAGGGCCACCATGGAAAGAGAAACTTAATAAAGGAGAAACTTAAAACATAAACCTTAGCACAATGATTTGCAATGAACCTCATTATTAGAAGATAAGCAGAGCTCTGTTGTGTTGTAAATATAATTAAATGCTTCCAGCTCATGTGAATCACTTGTTAATGTGTCTATTGTACCATTGTAAATTACTGTAAAGTGACATTATCACATGCATCACCCAAACCTTTTTCTAACCATTTATAAAAATTAACTGTCATTGTGAAAGACTCCATTTCCTGTGTTTAGAAGCTAGTCATATATACAAAAAGAAGGAATTTCAATCACAGATCAGTTCAGTTCAGATGTTTCTTGTGCACCTCTTGTCTCTACACCATTGTTGGAACTGAAATTATGTCCTAGAAGATGAACCAGAAATAAAACAATAGAGCAAAATAAACCAATGATGTGTAATAGCCTGAATTATTGAACCAAAAAGAAGAGTATTATGTAGCTAGTTGTCTGGTTGAAACACTCCTGAAATTCCCAATTCTGCTCAAATATTTGTAAGGAGGTAGAAATATGTGTGTGTTGATGGAGGACAAGGGAACTTGCATAGAATATAATTTTGTGCTTGTTTTTCATTCTGAATTAGAAAAGGAAGTGAATGAATGTGCAGTGACAAACACACAAACATTAAAAATGCCCCCACAGCATCAGACTGGTAGTCTGGTTTACCTAGCTGAGTGACCATAGGAGATACTATTCATGAAAGGCACATAAACCTGACCGATCTCTGAGGTCCTCAAAGTGGACCCTCCCCTTGGATCACCAACCACTGCACTAAGGGTCTTGAGCGGTCTATCACTTTCTAGTCCTTTACTTATTTATAGTCCCTGAATTTGTCTAATCCCTTTTTTATGTCTTGATACTGTCTTTCTCTACAACTTTCTGTGGCAACAAATTCCAATATGTTTCAAACTGTTCTACTAGTTTTAGCTAGTTCTAGTACAATAATGTTTTGTGAGTCATGATTCTGAATTTACCTCATCCATCAACTTCATGGTTTCACAAAAGTTCCTTTACAAACACTAGCTTTTCAAAAGATATGCTTTTGTTTATGTTAAAATTAAGGTCAGATTGGAACTAGGTAGTATGATTAACTATTTTGGACAAGACTTGTTAGTAGTGAGTTTATTTAAGTGTGCCACTGGAATGGGCTGCCCAGAGAGGTGGGGGAAGTCCCATCCCTAGAGTCATTCAAGCTCAGGTTTGATGGGGCTCTGAGCAACTTGCCCTAGATAGAGATGTCCCTACTTGTGTAGGGAGGTTGGACCAGATGACATCTAGAGGTCCCTTCCATCCTAAAACATTCTATGCTTCAGGAAATTAATTCAGCTTCTTAGGGCTCAAAGTATTTTATCAACCTCAATAAAATACTATAACATCTGACATGATCTATTTGGTTTACATGGCAAGGTTTTGATAGCAGAGGGGGTGCAGGAGTGTCTTCTGTAAGAAGATGCGAGAAATTGTCCCCATGATGGACAGATCCAGTCTCATCTGGCTCCAAGAACCCACCAAAGCTGAGCCCTTTGGTGATGTTGATAGCACCCGGTGGAAAGGACCCGGGTCGGATAAGCTTACAAAGGACTGTTTTCTGTGAGTTGGACTCCAAACTGAAACAGGGGAAGAGCGTGAGGAGGAAGTTGCAGCACAGACCAAGCATTATGAACTGAACATAGTCCCCATTCCCTGTACACCTTGGGGGAGGAGATAGAAGAATTGAGAGTGTAGTTGAGCCCGAGAAAGGTGAATGGGAGGTGGTTTTTTTAGACTTTTTCTTATTTCTCATTATCCTACTCTGACTGGCAGTAACTTGACTTAATGTCCCTAAGTTGAGTCTGTTTTGATCATGATGATAATTGGTAAGAGATCTCCCTGTCCTTGTGTCGACCCATGAGCTTTTCATCCTATCTTCTACCCCTGTTCTGTTGAGGAGGGGGCATGACAGAGCAGCTTGGTGGGCACCTGGCAGCTAGACAAGGTCAAACCACCACATACATGCTGATATCTCTGGAAATAAAATGAATTCTCTCCAGATATAAGCTGCAAATCCCTATTCAAATATTCTTTCACACGAAGCACGTACCTTTGACATTACATTTCCCAGAGCTAAATGTTTAATTATTTCTAAAGATAAATTAGGAACGGCATTCAGTGTTGTTTCTTGTGAACTACTAACAGTGTAGCAGGACTAAATGAAGACCTTAGAAAAAGACAGGTATTTTTAACATGGATTTCTCCAATGTATTTTCACGGAAGTATCAACAACCTAGGAAAACTGGCATGATAAAGGATTTAAAAGGATAACCTTCTCCTATTTTTTTGTCCCATGGAATTGATGGGATGGAAAAGCTTTCTTATGTCTTGATTTTTCTGCATCAGCTGTCATCAGATATCTGCCTCTGAGTTGGAGTCCAAGTCACAGAAAACAGTCCTTTATAAGCTTTTCCGACCTGGGTCCTTTCCATTGGGAAAAAAAGACTGAAGAAAAGGAAAAGAATTTAAAAAGAAGGAAATAAAAAATAATTTTAAAAGAGAGAGAGAGCATCCAATGACCTTATAAAATAAACTTTGTACTTTTTAATTCTTGAAAAAATGTCATCTTTAGTAAAGGCCGTGTTTGAAACGGATATTAATAAATAAATACATTCCTCTTCCTATCACCATCCCCAAATGCTAATCCTATTTTCTAAGACTGTAAACCTGAAGGTATGTATTCTGAACCTAAAGCACAAGTTCTATATAGCTATAAATATACATTTTAAACATAAAATAGATTTTATTATTAGAGTAGTTTTATGTTATTTTTATATAAATTGAATTTCTTTTCAGCTGTGACACATTTTAATTTTTCAATATGTTACCATTTCTGATTAGTGGAGTTAGCATACTACTGAGAAGGAATTGCTAAGGGTCTTTATCAAATAAACCTCAAGCAAGTATGAAGTCAATACTACATTAATAGCATCATTTTTCAGCAAGATTAAACTCTACAACTGTAGACTCAGTCTAGGATATAAAAGCATCATTTTAAGTTTTAGTTATTTAAGAATTTCTTAGTGTGTAATTGCTATAAAAGAGAAGAACACACAATGATACCTGTATTTTTAATTGATTACTGTTGCCTGCTGACATTTCATTTAAAGGAATCTGGTCTGTAGGAAAACATGAAAAAATTATCCCAGGAAACTGTAATGACTAGAAAGACTCAGATGGAGTAAGAAGAGGGCAAGTGAAATCTACCTTGGATAATGAATGGACTTTAAATTAAAGAAAAGAATACAATAATTCATTTATATGGAGCAACAGAAAAGAGCAACAAAACGATTCATACAAATCTTTTAAAGCTTAATTGTATGTATTCTGAGCAGTTTAGACAAGATTTTGTAGAATAAATTTGAAGCATGACTTCATCAAACCAGTTGTTATGTTTTATTTTTAGCAACGGTTTTAGGTTTTTAAACTTCGTCAGTATGGGTTCTGCTTTTCATATCATACAGAGTGCGACATGTTTTAGTCAGACTTCTGTTTGAAATTGCAAGGTAAACTGCAAATACATTTTGATACCTTGGCTAGGTTTATAATCTAAGACAATTTAGGCTACAGTGAGCAGCTCTGCAGAGAAGGACTTGGGAGTGTTGGTGGATGAAAAAATGAATATGAGCCAGAAATGTGCACTCACAGCCCAGAGAGCCAACTGTATTCTGGGCTGCAAGAGGAGTGTGGTCAGCAAGTCCAGGGAGGTGATTCTGCCTCTCTTGTCTGCTCTCCTGAGACTCCACTTGGAGTACTGCGTTCAGCTCTTGGGCTTCCAGTGTCAGATACATGGATGTGTTTGATGGGGTCCAGAGGAGGGCCACAAAGATGATCAGCAGGCTGGAGCACCTACCCTATCAGGAAAGGTTAAGAGAGTTGAGCTTGTTCAGTCTGGAGAAAAGAAGGCTCCCGGGAGACCTTATAGAAGCCTTTCAGCACTTAAAGGGGGCCTATAGGAAAGATAGGGAGGAACTCTTTATCAAGGATTGTAGTGACAGGACAAGGGCTAATGGTTTAAAATTGAAACAGGGCAGACTTAGTTTAGATATTAGGAAAAAATTATTTAATGTGAGAGTGCTGAGACACTGAAACAGGCTGCCTAGAGAAGTTGTGGATGCCTGCTTCCTGGAAGTGTTCAAGGCCACTTGTAGGTATATGAAGATATGTGTTCAAGACTGGATGAAACTGAACAACCTGGTCTAGTGTGAGGTTGGACTAGATGACCTTTAAAGGTCCCTTCCAACCCAAACCATCCTATGATTCTGTGATACAAATGCTAGTAAAACAAACAGTGCCATGGAACATTCGCAGGCACCGGAACAAAATAATTCAGTCTTTAAACTGTTAGAATGGGCACAAATGCAGCTTTAACCTGGACCAAGTATCAGCTTCTCAGACAATTTCTGGACATCATCTTGAATTTAACAAAGAACAAGCAGTTACAGATAAACAGTTCAGACACAGCCAGCATGGTTTAGAAAGTAAGTGAAGATATCGCATGCATGTAGGTTGTCCTTTACCAGCCAGGTTCAATACTATTGAATGATCCTGTGTATTTGCCACTATAATTTTCCAGCATAAATATAGCCATGCAGAACAGAATTCTCAGTTATTTTATGATATTAATATTTTTCAATAAGAATTAGGCATCCAAACATTTTTTTCTGAAAAGCTTTCAGTCATTTCAGAAGCATTTATATTTTTTTCTTAAGAGTTGGTATAGATAGATTAATTAAAATTCCAATGTACTGTTCAAGACCAGACAAAAAAATAAAATAAATATTTATTTGTTTGGAAATAAAGCTGCACACTCCCATGGAGTATTTGGTTCAATGTTTTGACACTCTATTTTGTTGTGTGAACAGCTATTCAAAATGCATCCACTAAAAACTGTCTTATATCTGTCTCTGCAGCAACTTATACTGTACATTTACTGAAACAGAATGCTGGAAAATAAGGACTGCCATTTTGATCCCAAGCAATACCCACGTTTCTTCTGTACTCTACATTTAGCAAAACATTCATGTTATTCCAACACTGGGATCTCAGTCTTCAGTTCTTAGCATTCACATTTTATTTATTTGTACTGAAGCTTTTTGAAAACTGGAAAAATATTTAAAGAAATTAAAAATTAGCAAGTAAATGTACTATACTTTTTAAAGGTACATACCAACTTGATTTTAACAGCTCCACAAAAGGTGGTGGAGATCACCGAGGCAACTTCTGATATAGAAGTTTCTAAAAGCTACAAAGTTGTTGTTAAACAAGAGATTAAAAATAACTGTTATGATTTATCAGGTTCTGATCCCTTTGGGGCTGTTAGAATTTGGAACAGAAATAAGAGTCCTTTTACAAAATCTCTCCTTTTGTTCTTCATCTGGCAAACATGGCACAAAGTTTATTATGTTCTTAATAACCCATGGAGATTGTTATATACTAATTTCACAATTTGGAGTAAAGTAAGTCTGTAAATCACACATACAAATGGAGAGAGTTTTCTAACAAAAAATGAATATATAATTTTTTTTAATGTTACTTTAGGCAAAGCAACACATTTGTAATGCCCTCTGATAGAGAATAACCAACTTAGAGCTATGGCAAAATATCGAGAATGACACTCCTTAATGCATCTCACTACATCCAGATGCTGAAGAACACAATGCTTACTATCATGAACTCATCTCAGGCACAGCAGATTGAAAGCCTGGGCCTGTAATTCTTGAGGCAAAACTTCTATTTTTTGAAAGACTGCAGAGTCAAACCATATGTTTTGCTGACATTTTCTTCTGTAGCTATCTTGTATTTTGTTTTGTATACTATGTTAAATCAGATCTTTATGTTCTGAATATAGTTTTCCTGACTGTTATCCAACTACAGCTGTCTTTCTATGCCTAGCGGGTACTACATGCAGCTGGGATAAGAGAGCGGCATTCTTTGAGAGAAAAAACTCTTAATTGTTTTTTGGTTCCTTAAAAGGAAGGAAGGAAAGAAATCTATCAAATACATCTGTGTGTTGGAGTGTATGACAGACAGAGAAAATCTTCTGGCTATCAAAAGGCAAAGTAGAAAGGCCTGGTGTTTAAGAGAACTGAGGTGATATTTGCTGCCTGCAGGGTGTAAGGCAAATACCATGGCACAGATGACAGCTTCTGTTTTCACTTACTGCTTGCAGAAGACTGATGGCAAGTGCTTTATGAAAGAAAGAAAAATTGCATTGATCCTAGATATGTGCACAGTATATCCACACATCTCCTCATAAATGTTTAACTGAGTCTGTGTGTCCACAGACATTTCTCTCTGAAGCACTACAAGTTCAAGTAGATATTCTCTTCTCTCTGCCTTATCCTTGTTCTACATTTGTGCTGTTTGCTTGCTTTTGTAAATATAACTATCTGTAGGGCCATGGAGTGAACTGGATCAGCAAATCTATCCAAGTTAAAATAATCCCCCTGAAAATAAAATGTGGCTGAGGGTTAGAGGAGAAATTTTAATTTGTGATCCAGTTCAAAGACAGTAAGGATGCAGAGTGCTGTTACAGGAAGGATAACAAGGATAATATTGTAAAAAACATCACAAATAAAGTGTGTGTGCATGATGAGAAGAAGGTAATATCATTATATTCTGCTGTACTGATCAAATTAGAAACAATTTTTTGAGACAATACTCTCAGGGTAATACTTTATAAGTCATGTAGGCATTTATTGTTTTATGTATTTCATGGAATAAGCATTTTCATCATGATGCAGACCTTGCCTCTATTTAAGTGCTAGCTTAAGAAAGGCAGATACTTTATAAAAATGAGTGTACTGAAGAATCCTCCTCTGTGAAGGTCATCCTATCCTTGTTCTTCTTTTCAGGGAAAATGCTTTCAAAATGATGAGTAAAATGCTTACCAGCTAGAAGGAGGAGGAGGAGTGTGTTCATATGCTGTGAGGCTAGTGGTGAGGCTAGTGAAGCCATGCCTTTAGACAGAGATACTTCTCAGACACAGACTCCTGCTCTGCCTGGTTTACTTAATGGAGGTTGACACTAATGAGAGAATTCTTCCAAAAGAATCCTCAACCTTGCAATATAATTTTCCCCATAAGAATAATTCTATATTATAAATAAAGTCCAATACCCTTTTTTTCAAAAAACATCCTGGACTTGTGATGTTTGTCACTTTAATTCACAAGAAGTAAAAATAGCTATCAACTGGACAATTATTATAAAAGACTTCCCTGTACAAAATCTGGACAGATTTCAGATATAGATACTTACTCTTTAACAGAAGGCACTTGACTCTGAAGTCTGCCAGCCTATATGCAGAACTGAATGCTACAAAGCACCTTTAACAGCCGATTGTTCAGATACCCTCACTAAGGCTACATCACTCCATTTTAGTTATAACCCCAAAGGACATTGACAGAGAATTCACAACACAGTTTAGCAAGTATATTTCTCCATGTCAGAATAAGCTCACACAGCATGAATATTACAGTACAGGTTGAATCCCTCAGTGCTCAGCCCTGTTTCTCAGTCACGTGATATGTCTACAAAGTACTGGAAATCAGTAAGTTGCTGTTGCTTAAATATTGATAAAACCTTGTGGACATACTGTGGACAATGCTATCCAGCATTGTCAGGTCCTGCCTGTGCTCCAAACAAACAGCTGTGAGGCAGTTCAAACTTTTTCAGTTGAAGTGAACAGCTAAGGCACATGGTAAGGAGCTGATGTACCCAGCTTGATGCATAG
Organism: Megaceryle maxima; assembly: GCA_024605025.1. Lineage (NCBI taxonomy): Eukaryota > Metazoa > Chordata > Aves > Coraciiformes > Cerylidae > Megaceryle > Megaceryle maxima. The sequence goes on from JANHGN010015874.1 coordinate 50,574, forward strand.
GAAGAGCAAACCAGTAACATGTTCAAGAGGTGGCAAACCTCTGCTACAAGAAATGGCTGCTTTCCTTATGGTGAAAGTTAGCCACAAACATGAATTACAGAGAAAATTACAAGAAAGTTGGGCAGACAATTTCACAGATTTATTCCTCAAACCCTCAATATTCTTTCCCAATTATTATATTTAAAATATTTTGTTGTTGTTCAGTTCAAATGAATGATAGCCATACTCACTGAACCTCATCACAATAGGGAATGATTTTTTTTTCTTAAGAAGTTATCTACTGTAACTTTGCCATAGACAATACAATCTTGATTGTCAGGGCAATTTTCTGTTAAATCACTTACAGGTCCATCAGAGAGCTGCAAATATAAATCATTGCCAGTAACCAGTTTCCAAAGTTAGAGCAATTATTATACGCCTGCAAATTTCTTAGCTGTAAGTGTGGTGAGAGAGAACCATAAAAAAAAAAAAAAAAAAAAAAAAAAAAAAAAATTCCCAATAGCAAATCATCAAATAAGCACTGCTGAAAGCAAATAGCAATTTAGGCATCACTGTTAAGCTAGAGAAATTGCACCCCACTTGTTGATTTCCAGGTTTCTCCTGATAGCGGAGGCACTTAGTGTTATCTCAATCAAGAGCAACAATAAAGCATGTCAGATGCAAAAAACCCCATCAAACAGCTGTAGCCAGATGCAGTCACAGCAGCTCAGAACTCAGAGGCAGCAGGAAGACAGGGATTTCTTCCATTTCAGACAGATAGCTTATGTGGTTCTTCTGTGCATGGGAGACTCCATCCTTATGGAGTGGCAGAAAAGTAAATGCTTCAGTGCTACAGGCTTGATAAAAGTTATATGGGTTGTTTGAGAAACAAAGCCACAATATACTTCTTTCAGCTGCACTGTCTCAAGTGATTGGTCTACTGAACTCTTTGGCAACTGCTTCAGCAGAGAAGCTTTAGAGGAGCCATACAGAACAATGGAAGAAAGGACAGACAGAAGGGAGGAAAGACAGATGAAAGGAAAGATTGATGGATTTTATATATTATATAATTTCCATTATATAATTATCTAAGTTTTATCTAATACCAATCTATTACAGAACTGTGACTAACAGCCTTGCAAATGGGCAAATTCATTACAATGACCAATCTGACATGGTCCTGTGAGAACAAAAATGTCTACAATGGGATTGTATTGACAATCTCACCCCATTGTAGTTAGCAATGGACTAATAGTGCATCAATAGGACAGGAAAATTGTATAATGTATTTTACACATCCCCTTGTACCCCAGACTGCTCTGGAGAGAGAAAAAATATCTTAAGAAATTAATTTCTGTTGTCTTGACAGGTACTGCTGAGGAAGAGCCTGATCTGTCATATAGAAACACTGTTTAATATGTGGTTTACTGACTTCTCAAGAAGATACAGAATAAAAATATCAGACCAAAAATAAACAACCAGAGGCAAAATCAACATTTACAGACTGATGCTGTAGAAAGACTCAAGAGAAATCAAATTTAGCAGTACATATTTTCTTTAAGTCTGAGGAAAGAAGAGAAAGGGAGAATATTTCATTATATTTGTTGTCATATTTGTTATCATATATATAAAGTGGAGCCATATACATTTACATAAGTCCACAGAATTGTTATTTGAAAATAAGGAAATATATGAATCATTTTTACACTTGGTTATTAGAGTTGTCAGGACAGTATATGCAGGAATAAGAGACAAAAGCTAAAGATCATGGCAACTGGAGTCTTGATTTTTTATAAACACATGTTGAAGAAGAGGAAGAGTTATCCCTCACATAAATGATAAATGTTTTTCAAACAGTCATGATATCATTTCATGTGAATTTAGGAGTGGTTCAACACTGAGGTCCAAAACTAAGCAGAAATTAATACAAATTTTCACTAAAATTTCTAGGGAAATAGATTCTCTTTGCAGTTTGTTATAGCAGCAATTCACCTGCTTAGCAGAGAGAAGAACTACTTTGAAAGTTTCTTTTCCAGTGAAAACCACAGCTCGATGTAACAGATCTGGTTAGACCAGATACAAATCAAACAGTAATCATACTGCCTTCAGTTCTGGGCCCCTCACCACAAGAAAGACAGCGAGATGCTGGAGCATGTCTAAAGAAGGACAATGAAGATGGTGAAGGGTCTAGAGAACAAATCTTATGAGGAGCACCTGAGGGAACTGGGGTTGTTTAGCCTGGAGAAAAGGAGGCCCAGGGGAGACTTTCTTGCACTCTAAAACCACCTGAAAGGAGGCTGTAGTGAGACTTGGGGGTCAGTCTGTTCTACAATGTAGCAAGCAATAGGACAAGAGGAAATGGCCTCAAGTTGCACCAGAGGAAGTTTAAATTGGATATTAGGAAAAATTACTTCACCAAAAGGGTTGTAAAGCACTGGAACAAGCTTCCCAGAGAACTGGTGGAGTCACCATCCCTGGAGGTATTTAAAAGACATGTAGATATGGTGCTGAGGGACATAGTTTAGTGGTGACCTGGAAGTTCTGGGTTAACAGTTGGACTTGATGACCTTGAAGGTTTATTCCAAACAGAATGATTCTATCATCTATTCATAATAATATTTAACATATGACCAAAAAATATTGGCATAATATATGACATTTAGAAGGAATTAGCATTAGCTGAAGCAAAGAAAATGGTAGATTTAAATTTTAAGTAGGCAGAAATGGCTTAACAGCAAACTGTAGATAGTAGTCCATGAAGAAAATAATTTGAACTATTTCACACAGGCCTTTGCAGTATGGAGAACACCTGGAGAAGCATAGTTTGATGAAGGATAACTAGCAAGGACTCTGGCAAGGAACCATCATGCTTATCTAGCCTGTTGGAGTTCTTTGAAGATATTGCTGCTGTAAGAGATAAAGGAAATTCAGTGGATGTAATATACTCAGATTTTCAAAAGTATTTGACAAGGTTCCAAACTAGAGATTAGCGGTTGACATAAAGAATAAGGGTTAAAATGGGATACTGGATAAAAAGACTGGATCAGGTGCAAAGTATAAAGTATTGCTATAGAAGGGAACTTCTTCCAAATTGGAAAGGGGTTTGAGGTCAATCAGGTTAATAGGCATGTGCAGAAGTCTAGAAATACATTATTTATGTGATAGTGCTTTGTGAACTGAATCTCAAAATATCTACGTCATATGTGATTGCATGGAAAGTGAATAATGATAAAATAATACAGAAAGCATCACAAGTGAATCAAAGTGAATTCAAAAATCTTCACAAGCAAGTGAAAAAAAGTTAAATAATTTAAATGAGACTGCTATAAAATAGAACGCAGGCTATTCAGAAAAAAAAAAAAAGATAGGGGAAAACATCATTGTCAAGAATATATAGCATGAAAAAAAAAACCACAAACAAAGTAACTATTACAATAGATTTTTTTTTTTTTCTCAAAAGAAATAGCAAATAATTCCATGGAGGTTATTCTATTGCCATATAAGGTAGTAGGCAATAATCATGGATACTTACAGTTCTTGCAGTTATTATGTATAATCTGCTAAAGCACACAAAGGATAAAAAAGTAATACTAAAACAACAGAAATTTTAGTCAATCAAAAAAGACAAAGGAACTGTTCTTATCACTGTCAAAGAAACACAGAACCTCAAAACAGATTTCATTCTTTTGTGGAGCTGTACCTTTATACTACCAAGAGATTAAAGAGTAAGAAAACAATCCTATTGAAGAATTAGAATTCTGAAGGCAAGGAAAAAAAAAAAAAAAGAAACATTAAAAAGAATAAGCTTCTATAAATGCCTATTAATCTACAAATGAGTTATCTGGAAAATTTACTGTAACAAAAAGGGTGCAAGTTTAAGGACCATCTAATGGATTATTAATAATTAGCTTTTCTATATGATGGCAAACCTACAGTCAGCAGACACTGTATCAATGCAAATCATCAACTAAGTTCAAGTGTCTTTAGATGACTTTAAAAGTAGCCCAAAATCCATTCACTCATGTTAGACATTTAACAACCTTTCTCCCTTCCACATCTGTATGCAAAAAAGCATGGTAGGTTGTTTGATTTGAAACCATTCCAAATAATATTTCTGCTCTCCAGGTCATTTATCCTTCATCCTTCCTCCCATATTTGCCAGGAATTTACCTACTGAACTTTTACAGAAAATTTGCCTGGTCTATCTGCATTTCCCTAGAGCCTCCAATCCTAAAACATGAGATTTCTTTATGCAAATAAATGCCTTTCTCCAAATAAGTGCCTAACTCCAGAGCATTTGGTGTTACAGAAAAACTCGAAGAATTTTATACTATTAGATTTTAAACAAGAGAAACAGTATGAAAACTCTTCAGATTCTCCTTTGTAGCCTCATAATTCATTCTATTAACTGTAAAATTCTAATCCATGTCAGATGCCCTCAGCTGCCTTATGTAAATACAGTGAATACAATGGTCCAGGAAGATGGCATGTATGGTCTTATTAATGCAAGGCAAGGAATTTTAAAGATGTAAATATAGTAAAAGTAAATAAACAAAACTTCACTAGCTATTTTTCTTATTATCATCAGTAGATGCATATTGCACATCGTTGACTTAATAGGCTTTAAATTTATTCTGCTCAATCTTTGCTTCTATAATGAATGCAAATGTTGTCTCACAAACCAAAATATAGAAATAAGTTTTATAATACACTACACAATGCATTCAGCTCTATTTGTACAGAGGTGTTTTATAACCAAATACACGTATTTTAAATCAAAGCAAACCATTTCAAAAGTGACTTAGAAGAGCAATGACATAAATACCATAGGAATCCTTATTTCTTCTGTATCAACAATTTCTGTACCCAGTTGATTCAGATAATTAATTCAGTTTGTTCATTTTTAAACTGACTAAAAAAGTTCTGATTGGTTTTGAAGGTTGAGAAAAGCATCACAATCTTACAGACATTTATTTTACATTTGCCACTAATACAGATGTTGCAATTGGAATTTAGTCCATGATATCGTGGAGAGCAGGATAGAAAGCAAATACACGGTTGACTACCATATGAAGATACTTTTTCTATCATTGATGATAATATGATGGGTAAAAAATATTTATTTTTTCTCACAAGCATTTTTCAATTTAGCTACGTATTAGGTGTGATTGTAACATACCTACTGTTTGTCCTGATGCACTGGAACATGGTTTGGTGTGATGGGTTAGGTAATAATCTTGGCAGAACTCTGAAATGCTGCAAAAAAATGTAAGCAGTACATAGTATTTCAGAAAGCATAACATTTAAAAAATACTTCTGTGTGTTTGTAAATAATTCTTTTGCAGCTAAGCAAAATAATACATTTTTTTAGCTTTGACTGTCTCCAAGAGCTCCTACTTTACCATGATTTGATTTACCATATGTTATCATGATTTGATTATAAAAGAAAATCCGTTTCTGAAGGATCAGAATAAAACACAAAATAAAAAGATTAGTATTTTAAGGATAAAGGCTATTCTTCTGAGAAATCTCCTATCTTTAAACAGGTCTAAGCTCTACTGGAGAAAAAGGAAACATTCATAGATATACAAGAGAATTCTTTGGGCAGTGGATTTATCAGCAAGGATCTAAGGCTTAGAAGTGATAATACTAAACTTTTTTTAAAAAAAATACCTTAAAAGAATATAGTAAATATTCTGCTTAAAATATTGAAGAGGAAATTTGAAGACAACCATAACTTACTTACTTAGCCTCCACAAAGCCTGAGAGATACCACAGGGTTGGAAATGATCTACAAAAAGCTATAGATTGTTCTACTCAATTCCTTTCCTCTTGTCTAGGAAGACTCAGGTGGCAAGAAAACACTTGTTTAGAGAGAATATTATTGCCTTATTTTTGAAGTGTGTGTTCTGCAACTGTGAGCCTTCTAGTCCTTAGTGATCTCTGCCTGAGCATTGGAAATGTTGAATCTTCATTCATTGGCCATCTCAAATCTTTTAAAGATGATGCCTTAAATTATAGGATCTGCTTGATTATACTGGTAATAAATGTGTTTGACCTGAAACGTATCAAATGCATGCTTGTAAAGGCTAATTCATAAGCATCACTCACATCCAAGCAGCTCTTTGTGTAAGTGAATTCTTATGATGCATATATGACTTCAGGTACAACTCTTTTGTATTGCACCATAATACATATAGAATATAATCTAAACAGTTGTTTGTTGTTAGTCTTCAGAAAACAGATATATATTACAGAGAAATATAAGATTAATAAAATAGCATCTTTTTTATTGATTTAGAAAGTAAATGACAATTTCCCTTCCAAGGAAGAAGCATGATAAATTTAATTTCAACTAGATGAAAAAATCTCCCAGATTCTTCCATTTATTTTATGTCTTGCTGGTCTCTTGAATTTTGATTTCTTAACTCTTCTACTAACTGTGAAAACATTGTATTGTTCTACTAGATGCTTCAGGTTTTGCCTTATTGTTTGTAAAATGGAATCATTCTGGAGAACACAAAGTCAAACAGAGGAGGGGAAGCAAACTAATTAATAAATACTTTGTAGCTACAATAACATCAGAGTTAAAGCTGATTGAGAAACCTCAACAGAATGATTTTTCATCAGTTAGTTTATGTAACTAAAACTTTGATTTTCAATAATATTTTCATCCAGGAAAAAAAACAAAACAAAACAAAACAAAACAACCCAAAAAACCCAAACAAAACAAACAAACAAACAAACAAAAAACAAAACAAAACAAAACAAAACAAAACAAAAAAAACCCCAGCCCAACTGGATAATCTGGCCCATTATTCATTTTGTTAATACAACAGCAGCAGCAGCAGAAGTGACTTTGCCTGACATCAATAGTCTAGTGGGTAGACTCACTTAGCCACTTCAATCTCAGGATTTCAGTCAGAAACAGAAGGAAATTAGATTCTTTTTCACAAATGAATGCCTTGACTAACCTGGTTTGCCTCTCCCAAAATACTTTGACCTCATACTGGTATGGAATAGGATTTTGAGGCTTCTATTTTTTTCACAAGATAGAAAATCTTTTACAATCTTCTGTGCTTGAAATTCCCTTGCAAAGATAAATACCTACCTCTTGAATTTTAAAGCATGGAAATCTAAGACTGTGGTAAACATAGATAACTTTCACATGAAAAGCATTACCAAAATAATCTTCCTGTAATAACCTGTTATTGGTCAGTGTCTGAATTATATAGTGTCTGGAATACTTAAGAAATATATGATGGACCATATGAAAGCAGAAGTGAATCATTGAGAATTATTTTTTCAGTGTTTTGGGTAAGTCATTCACTTATTTACTTTGAAGTTTCTGTAGCTTTCTGTGACATAACAATGTTGATCTCAAAGTTATCTTCTATATGCTGCATTTTTATTATATACACTGTAAAAAGGATAAAGACTTCAGGGCTGTGGCTGAAGAATGCATTAGATTTAATTCAGAACCACCATGGAATGCTGATGAAAGTCTACTGAGACCTCAACATTTCTGTTAAGCTTTTCATGTTTGACAAAAGCAAAAAAAAAAGCCCTGACCAACTTTAATCCTGGTGTTTGTTAAATAGTGAACAAGATTTACTTCCAACATGTAAATAAAAACATGAGGAAATGTTACATAGGTTTTGTGGCTACTGACTTCATTTTGAAGAAGAGTTTCTAACTAAATAAGGAAGAGATGTTTGCTGGGGGCAAGTGTAGAGAAATATTTAAATCAGAAAATGGATCTAGAAAGAAAAACAAGTTTATAAGAGTTAAATTATAGCAAAAGGAGCAGAAATACCATGGAAAATAGTTCTGTAGTAGTAACTTGTATTTCAGATAGCATTCAAGTCCTCAAATGGAGTTTACGTCCATCAGAGATAAACCAAGTGAAATATGAATTCAAGATAATTGATGAGGAAAGAAAAGCTTTTAAAGTTGATGGACTGATAACAGAAGACACTCAAGTCTTTAGCTGACAAGGAGGATCACTGACTTGAAATAACTTCTTATAAAAGCAGATCATCTGGTCACTGGTATAAGATCATTTATGATGAGAAGCCAGAGGTGCAATGCTGTCAAATATACAGTACATTTTTTCAGCTGTCTAAAGACAAGCTATTGTATGTCTGTCACTTTGGAAAGTGAAATAAATTGGCCTGTCCTTTTTGTCCATTTTTCTAAAATTCTGAACCAGAAAGCTGTGTTCTTTTATCTAAAAAATACATTACTTCCAATACCACCACTTTTAGACTAAACAAGACAGTACAAATCACTTTCAACCATATATTGTTTATGTAATATACAATTGCTAATTCCACCATATTTACACTAAGATTTTTTTTTCACTTAAAATATTTACTCAATAGGTAGAACTCCATAAGCAGTTAATTTATATCCTATGGTCCCTTGACTTCAAGATAATGTACATATATCAAGAACTGGAAATGTTTGTACATGTTCATCTTGCTAATAATTTTATCACTAAAAATAATGAGCTGATACAGAAATGATGACCTGGAGGTAATAAATTACATTTCCTCATTTTTCCCTCATGGTGTGTCAAGAGTATGCAGTCACTCCTTAGAAGTATGAGATTTGGTAAATATTAGAAATTTATATGTTTATTGTAATGAAGGTGTCTCTCTCTGAAAAATTCCTTTCCTCTAGGTAAAGGCATTCAGATATTTGTCAGAGTAGTTACCCCAGAGTCCTGCAAAAGTAATTACCTCAAAATGAGGTACCTCTGCATCTCTCCTCATCTCCCTTCCCCAGTTCAGTAAGATTTCCACTGCTACCTGATAGCTTCATTACTGGATGGTACCACAGGCGAAGCAAGAGTCATGAGAACATGGAATATTTTTCCCAGACTTGAAGCAACTCTGGACAACCTGTTTGGATGGTGTATATGAGTTGATAGTACTGCATGCATCTGAATGTATTATGTCAGTACTGTTCATTTGAGGGTTCATCATATCTGATATGATTAGGCATGACAGAACAATCAACCCTTTTAGATATACAAGAATAAGCAAGCTCAATTTTGCCTCAAGTCTTTCCAGCCCTGAATGGCCTCCACATGGAATAGCTGCAGTTTCCCTCATTGGCTGTTTGAGTGCTTTTGCCATTTTAAAATATATTATATATAAAGAAAACCTGTAATATTGTTTGATAGTTTGCCCAACACCTTTTGCAGAAAGGAGTACAGTCAATTTTGGCATTGAGACTGCCACATAAAATGACAACATATCAAGATTATTCTTTTTATTGCAACACTAATGCTTTAATATATAATAAGAGGTGAGCTGAAACACATTTGAAGAATGATTCATATTTATTATAAACTTATTTATACCTCTATCAAGTTGTCATTGTTTTTTTTCTACTACCTAGTAGAGGTATATTCAAGGAAATTGTGGTATGTAAAAATAAAATAAAATAAAAAAAAAAGATGTGCAAATATTTCCCTGACATTCTGTGGTATGTGGCTGAAAAATACTGCTGTCCCCTACATCTCTTGCTTCTATCAATAATGATATGTAGAATGTTTAGTAGCCATCTTCCTTCTCAGGTAAAGCCCACTAGCCTATTTACTAGGGTGTTAAACTGTTAAGGAAGATGAAGAGTAAAGCACTAGATCAAGTTGTGTTTTAAAAAAGTTATCCAAAACCAAAAGCTTATGAAGATATTGAGCTAGGGGGGCTTGAGTAGTAAACATGATAAACAAGAATTGTTTGCTTACATGCCCAGACTTTGTGAAATGAATTATGTAACTTGAAGAATAAGATGTAACTTATTTAAAAAGGACTCATTTAAAAAATGGATTCCAGCTAGAGTACAGGAAGTTCCACCTCAACATGAGGAAGAACTTTACTGTAAAAGTTGTAGAGCATTGGAATAGACTCCCCAGAGAGGCTATGGAGTCTCCTTCTCTGGAGATTTTCAAGACCTGTCTGGATGTTTTTCTGTGTGATCTGCTCTACTTTTGTCCTGCACTGGCAGGGGGGTTGGACACAATGATCTTTGGAGGTCCCTTCCAACCCCTAACATTCTGTGACAGAAAAAGCAAAGTGAAATAGCACTGAAATAGCACTCTATCTAAATAGTGTCAGCTCTTACTAAGTTACTGTACTGATTTTGGTTGGGGTAGAGTTAATTTTTTCCATAGCCATTCCTATGGTGCTATGTTTTGGAATTTAATGAAAATGGTGTCAATAACACAGGGATATTTTAGTTATTGATGAGCAGTGCTTACATAGAATCAAGGTCTTTTCTGTGTCTCACCCCACCCCACCAGCAAGCTTGCTGGAGGTGCACTAGGAGTTGGGAGGGGACACAGCTGGGACAGTTGACCCCAACTGACCAAAGGGATATTCCATATGATGTCATACTCAGCTTATAAAGCTGGGGAAGAAGAAGGAAGGTGGGGGGACATGTTGAGAGTGATGGTGTTCGTCTTTCCAAGTAACCATTAAGCATGATGGAGCCCCCCTTTCCTGGAGATGAATGAACATCTGCCTGTTGATGGGAAGTGGTGAATTAATTCCTTGTTTTGCTTTGATTGTGCATGCAGCTTTCACTTTATCTACTAATCTGTCTTTATCTGAACCCACGAGTGTTCTCACTTTTACCCCTTTGATTCGCACCTCCATCCCACTAATATGGAGTGAGCAAGTGGTTGTGTGGGTCTCACCTGCCTACTGGCATTAACACAAAAGTTACCCTTATCTGACAAGCAAATGATCCCTGAAAAGATTATGGATCACTATTCAAATGCATAACTATGCTTCAGAGAATATTGATGCCAGCTTTTAAAGTCACCTACATAAGAAGTAAAAAAAGTGCTATCACACCTTTATTCTCAGCAAAACAAGCCAGATATTTCACCCTCCTGATTCAATTAATTTAATAAGAATTTATGTCATATATGCCTGTCTCCTAATTTAGGAACACTTTCATCCATTTAAGAGAAATTCCAAATTAATCTAGTTATAATCACAGAACTAAAAATACTTTGTAGCAAGTGCTCTTCTTTTGAATATATTTGCTATGTGCAAGTGCAATAAGACAGAAGAAGGATTTATGCATGTTTGGTGCTTTAAAAATAGCATTTTCACAAGTCTACAAGTAAATTATGAGTTAAATCACCTAATTTTATGAACAGAAAAATGTGACTTCCAACTAATATTATTACATTACATATCTCAAATATCTGTAATTAGGAAACACTAATGATTGTATTGGTTTAGTGGATTACAAAAAACCAATAAAAATAATTAAAAGTGGCATAAAGCAAATGGAGACTGGGATTCTATATCACTGACTACAAATTAAAAACTAGGAAAACGAAAGGACAGAAGAAAATCATAGACAACTAATTTTGGAAGACATACAAAAATATATTCTAAGAATGGTAAATTGTAAAACTGTCAATAGCAACACAGCATAGAAGTATGAAATAAACATATCTCATCAGTATCTGGGAAAAATGGGGTGATAAATGCATTACATAGGATAATAAGTAACTTCCCCTTCATAAATAATTTCAGAAGACACTGCATATCCTTAATTTTGTAGTTTAAAAACTGTGGTTCAGATATTTTTTACCTGAGAATTTTAAGACAGTTTAGCAAGGATTTTTCTGGATCACTAATACAGATTTTCAACATGCCTTAGACCTTTATGAGATACTAATTTAGCATGGGACTAAGAATTTAAATTAAAAATTAATTCTAAAATAATAACACTGTAAACACTGGTTGAACCCACTGTTCAGAGCATTATAAACTTTCAAGTGTTACTTTCAAGCAGATTAAACTTTTGTATTAAATTCAGCAAAAAGGCACTGGAAAAATCTTAGAGCTACTCTCTATCTCCATCACTGTGGCTCTTTAACTTATGAATGGTTTAAAGTCATGTGAGAAAATTAAAATCTGATTGAAAGTTCAAAATCTAAAAGTGTAAAATCCAAAGCCTTGCATCTAGGATTAAAAAAAAAAAAAAAAAAAAAAATTTAGGAAGATTATGTGTTGGGTTATGTTTCACGATTCATGATACTGTACTTAATCATTTTCGATAATGGCCATCTAAAAGGGTTGAAGTACTCCATGTTTTTTTGATAATTCTTTATTAGCATCTTCTAAAATGCCTGAGCTCATTCCACTTCTTGCCTTCTTTGAAGTAAAATGCATGTGGCTGCAGGTGTAAAATATCACTATCATTTTTGTCACAATCAAGTTGTCACAGCTTAGGGTCAGGGCAGCCCACTAGACCTCTAACAGGTGCTCTCTGTTAACCCCTCTCCTTCCCCAAAGGGAAAGAGAAAGAGATCAAGGGAGAGAGACATTTATTAGAAAAGGAAACTAGAACAGCTTTAATGAAAATAATAATAATAATAATATAAATGGAATATATACAAGTATATACAAAACCAGCATAGAACCCAACCGCCACTGATGGCATCACCATCGCCAGGAAGGTTCCTCACTGGACTCAGCAGCAGATGGAAACCATATTCAGGGCTTGGATTCTGGTACCAGATTCAGGAACACACAGATCAGGATCAAAGGCAGGACAGAGTCCCCTTCAGATGCTGGCCGTTGAAGAAGCAAGGAAGAAGCCATAAGAGCTGAGCTAAGCTGAGCCGAGCTGAAAGCTTGACCCTTGCGATCCCCTTTTATACTGAACATGACATATATGGGCTGAAATACCTTATTGGTCAGTTTAGGGTTGCCTGTCCTGTCTGATCCTCCCTGCAGGTACAGTCTTTTGCTTTCTGCACCCCCATCTTGTGTGGTACAGAAGATCCAGCAGTGGCCTTGGTCTGCACACCAACCCTTGGTAGTGACTCTGACCATGGGGTGTTATCACTGCCAGCAGCAGACACTGCCTGTGCAAACAGGCTGCTAACTTCTGACAGTGCAGGGAGTTAGAAGAACTGAGCTGAAAAGTAAAATCACTGAACAGAATCAGTTCTGTTCTCACTCAAACCAGAACACAAGTCTTTCACTTAAACATGATTATGAGCCATTTTTGAGATGTCAATCAGAAAGACAATATATCAACAGGATTAACACATATAGCAGATATGAAAACAAGAATGAAGGACAAGTTTTTTCATTATATCATTAGTTGACTCTGTAATCTTTACTTATCCCTACTTCCTTCCTGAACACTCATACCCTTAGTATTTAGATATGGTCTCTCTTTTCGGTTCCACAAAGCAGTCCACATGCACATTTTGTAAAGAAGTAAAGCCAAAGTAAATGAACAAAAATAGATTCTAAGACCAGTTGAGTACTGTGTCTTATATGGCCACCTTCACTCTTTAAAGTAACTTCAATTAATTTTAGAATATTTTATCTATCATAAGTTAAGGCTCTGTGCTACCCTTACCATGACAGTAACTGAAATTCCTGTTGAAATTTAAGCAACAGGTCTAGCAGCAACCCATCTGCTTTGTGCATTGCCATCTTCCAAACTCAGGAAGAGAGCTGGATAAAAAAAAGTGTGGAGAACACCATTAAAGGTAATATGTACATTGCACCATGTTTACAGATGTAACATTTTAAGACAACTGTAATTATTAAAACAAACAAACAAAACCAAGCAAACCAAACAAAACAAAACAAAACCACAAAAAAACACACAAAAAAACCCCATAGAATAAAGCTGCAAGAAATGGACAAACACTAGCTATGTCCCAGAGATCCTGCAATTGAAAGCTCCCAGGCAAGGTACTTCCCATCTTCACTTGCAGTTCCTTTCTACTGCATATCTATCTCATTCAGCTTTGATGTTCTTGACAGGAACAGCCACATACCACAGCTTTGTGTAACAAACAGAACAGAAAAGTTGCAATGTGCTATGTTGCTCTCATTAATCCTTTTTCTAAGAAGAAAAAAACACATGCTTGAATTCTGTCCAAACTGTCTGCACCATGGAAACAGAAAATCATCTTGGTAAGAAAATGCTGCATTGTATCTCTTAATTTTTCAACCAAAGTATTGTCTGTAGCATTAGAGATTTTGGAACAACTTCATCCCATGACCTGAGAACTGTTTGGTACACCCTGTGAGATAACTGATGGTCTCAACTCCTGCTCACTGAAAATCCAGAAAAAGCTGAAGAAGTTTGTCGCTTTACAAGAACCATCTGGTATTTTTGCATTGTTAGGTCTTAAAACAATATCTAAGAATGAGCTTTTGTTTCCTTCTTGTAAAAGTATCTTGCATGTTAAGGACATGCAGTTAGTTAATATTGATGACAGTAAAATAAAAGCTCAATCCAATTTAAAAAGTAGCTTATTCTTGGTGGTGGTCAAGATGGAGTACCTTTGGAAAATCTGGAACAAGTTGTTGAAGTAATTTAATAAGTCATAAAGTAGTGGCAGTTAAATAGAAACATAGAAACATAGAATTGACTGGGTTGGAAGGGACCTCTAGAGGTCATCTAGTCCAATCCCCCTGCTGAGAGCAGGGACATCCTCAACTAGAGCAGGTTGTTCAGAGCTCTGTCAAGCCCCAAATATTTTTCTATTTTTTAAAGGAAGACTTTTCTGATCATTCAGTAGAAAAAGCTTGTGGGGTTTGCATTTATATTTCAGACTAGACAAACTCAGTTTGTATACAACATCTAGGATGACCTTTTTTTTCTCCTTTCCAGAAAATGTATTGATTTGCACAATGGCAAAAACAGAACAGACATCTGCTACATATTACTCAGACAATGCAGGACACAGAATTATTGTGTCTGCATACAAAATACTATAAGCAGATACAAAAATTAAAGGTTCAGAACAGTAGAAAATATGAAGTAATAGTAACATATCTATCACAGAAGGATTGAAAAGTGGAAAATAAATCTTCACACATTTACCTTTTGTTTTAAAAGAAAGACAGCTTTACCAAGGAATCTAATAGATCATTTAATCTCTTTTTGCCCTTAGTTTCTCTGTGCAAATAGAGATAAACCTGTACTTTGGACTGTTTATACGTCTTCAGAAGCAGCACTTGTTCCTTCTTCTTGCAGCCTTGGATAAAAAAAAAAATCTAACTTTTGGCCTTCCCTCTACTATCATTCCTATTTAATGAGGCTGAACTGAAAACATTCACAATCTAATTTTTGAAAACTGCAGGGTTTGTCAATATTCCAGTAAGTCACAACAGCTCTCCTCGCTGCTAATACAGGCAAATGTAAACGTGTCTTCAAGTGTGCCTTGTGTAGTTCATTCATACCTTGAAACAGGCAGATGTCAGGGGGAAGAATGAGGACAGAAATCATAATCTTGCTGACAGCAGTATTAATATTGTTCAAAAAATTCAACGAGCCTAATTCTGATCCCATTAACAACAAAGTGGGGTGGAGTTAGAAATATTAATAGCTACCTGAGTATAAACAATAGATGTTCCTGTATATAATGTTCTTTGTATTTCAGATAACTACATATATAACTGCAAAATGGTACTAAACTACAAGAAGAAATTAATTTAACATGAAATCCGTAAAATTGACCTCGTAATAATACATTACAAGCTCATTAAAAGATGAAGACTTATAAACACCATAAATGTATAATGCCTCCTTAAGTCAAATATAAGACATTTTCTTAGACAAGTATAAAACTTTTCTTATTTCTGGGCCTAAATTACAGAATCTGGAGAATGGAATAAATTCCATATGCAGAGAAAAAGCTGCAGCCTGGAGAGAAAGGCCAAAGCATACAGCGAATAATCAAAAAGATGTTCAGGATGAATGCATTCCTGAGAGGAAATGTTCTTGGTACAGCAAGTCAAACAGAAAACCGCATTTGAAAAAAAAAACAAAGGGGGTTTTGGATTGTGACCTGAATGAAGCAAAGTGAATAAAGGTTTTTGGGTAGATGACGAATGTGAAAGCTTGGTGGTAAGTCTAATGGGATGAATGATACAAAATAATGTTCACACCATTCTATAAAATGGGATATATGTGATATGCTAGAAATGTGTATCTTACAAGTATATTACAGCACCAATGGAATTAAATCTGCATTACACAAACTGCTCTTAAATGGGCAAGACATAGAAATTCATCCTGACAGGGCTCCATTCATATCAGCTAGCTACAGGTAAAAAAGCTAGCTAGATACAAAAGATCAGGAAAGTCCTATCACAATGGCATATCACCAAAGCAGATAACATCTGATGTGCTTACTTAGCTCCAGTATTATTGAATAAAAACACAGAAACAAAAAAACAACAAACAAAGCCAACAAATTAATAATTCACATTTTGACCTAGTTTTCTTCATTATTTTATGGAGGACTTGTTTGAAAATGTATAGTAGCCTTTTCTTCATCAGTATATTGATACCTTTCCCCTGCTACCTGAATTTATGCACCTGTGCATAGCTTCAGCAATTATTAAAGGGGCCAGAAAAGAAAAACAGACTTACAAAGTACATTTTCCAGCTGCTAACTCATTGACTGGTCATCTTACTCTTTTTGTACGCTTTGATCATTAACGCTCCCTCAGTGGCCTCAGGTACATGTTCAGTCAGAGAGAAGACATAATTAGCCTTAAAGATAGAAACACTCAGTGTCAAAGAATAGGTTCTCATTATGCTCTAGCAAGTTTTATTGGATAACAGTGAGTGATTTTACTTTACCTAACTCTAGATATCTGTGCTGTGTCACACCAAAGGCTCAGCAGATTATGTCGCATGGAAGTTTCAGAGATTCTTAGCAGACTGAAAAATACTAGCACTGACGTTCCATCCTTGTCAATATCCCTGAGGACATTATCCATCAAAATAAATGCCATCATGTCGATGCTGCTTACAAAAAGATTGGAAGAGATCCAAGACACTGTAATGTGTTAAGAACAGTTGCATTTGGCCCAGAGGAACTGGAGAATAAGGGTAGAGATTTATCCCCCATCAAAATGGGGATGAAAAATCTCTATTGATGCTAGCTTTATTATCCCACTTGATTTGAAACACTTATAATCAATTAAATTAACTGAAACAGCGAAAAGGGCTTCAAATTCACACAACTAAAGATAATTTACTCTCATTCTGATATCACCATGGTATTGTTTGCTATACAGTTTCTGAGAAATTAAAATTGAGAGAAGTTCTATACCATCGTGAACTCAAACCAAACTGCTATTACAAAGCAGTTACATTCAAAAAGGGATAGCAATCAATGATAATTATGCTCACACTTTGTTCTTATCACTTCTGCTACCCATATATATCCATTTGATTTTCCTCTACACTTCCCCTTTTGTCAAGTGATTTGAAATGTATCAGCTGCTCCAATCACACTGTCATCACCTCATTTTACAATGCAACACAGCATGATGTAATGGAGCCTAAACAATTCTGCAGTGTGCGGCTGTACAAAGAAGTTCTATAGTATTTTTCAAAAGTGGGGCTGTAAGACTCCCAACTTATCCATCTATCCCTTTTGTTTGTCTTTTCCAGTGCCACCCATTAGAGAGAGACCCTCTGCAACACCAGCTGCCCAAAGCAGCTGTAATTTGAAAGTGAAGCAGTCCTGGTTCTACTGGACTGAATTATTTAGTCATCAGAATCTAAAACAAAGAAATTCTATAGAGATGGAAAACACGTGAGCTGAATGACAAACAAAGTATTATTTACTGAATGTATTAAAAATTGTTTTTCCAGACACATTTCATCAAAGCAAAGCTCCATTCCTGGGAAAACAGCTATATTCACAATCAAGACAGATGTACAAGTCATGTGAAATAAGGCTGCCACTGGACTGAATTATTTAGTTGTTTGCTAGAGACTCGATCAAATTCAACCTTCATGTAAACAGACAAATTTAAATGGGACACAGTTTTAGGTGGTTTACACCCTGATTGAATCTATGTACATTGATCTCTGGAAATGTTAGTGTAAGAATGTTGTCCTTCTAGTGAATGCAAAATTGTGAGTATGTTTTGGATTAAATAGTCCATAAGATTCAGTAGCATCACTCAGGAAAAAAAAAATAAAATTCAATCATGTATGCATGAAGGAGCTTGAATTTCCAATGTGGTCAACCCTTGAAAAGTCTGTCAAAGGTAGACAGATGAATGCAACTGTATTTTCAATAACCCATTTCTTTTTTTGGAAAGGTGAGGTCTTTTTTTCATCACATATCCAGATCTGAACAATTTCCATTCTATAACATTATCTGTCTGTTTAAGTACACTTTTAAATTACTGACTCCATTCAAATTTGTTATTCCAACAGATCACTCTGAACTTTAGAAAACTTTGCCTTTTCCGTAATGCATGTTCATGCAAGTAACAGAAGATATTGGAAAAAATTGCTCATAGAAGAACAGAATGCCTGAGAAGTGTAAATGTATTTAAAGACTGCCAAGCATACCTAATTTACATTAACATGATATCTAAACAATATGTGAATGGAGTCTTCTCATATTGAGCCACCACATTACCTCTGTTGCAAATGATTTAATGGTTTATTGGATTATGTACCAAATATTTCAATATGTTGCAGATTTTCATTACTCTGTGTTGACAATTGCAGTTCCTGTACCATATAATGCATACTTTCATTTGCTTGTGATCAGAGCAATACCTTTTTACTCATTTTTAACACAGTTTCAGTTGTCTCAGTTTTCAGTTCTTTGTTAGCCAGAAGAGCATAAAGTGTAAGGAAATGAAGAGTGAAACTTTACAAAAAAAATAATCATCTTGCCATTTTTTCCATATTTCCAATTTGTTTCTCTTAAGTTTGTAAGAAACCAAAACCATAAACATAAATGTTTAAGATTACAACATAACTATACAAGTTTCATATCAGGCTTACAAGATTTATAATAATGGTGGACGATGTATTTCACATTGGATTATTTTTTTTAACTACAGAATACAGATATTTTTATAACATCTTATAGCACTGGTAAGAAACAAACATATAAAATAATAAACTAAAGCCATACTGACTTTGTAGAATCTTAATAAAAATGTGGAAATTGATTGCACAAAGTAAAAGAAAGAGTAGAACAAAACAGTCGGGAAAGTCTTATGATAGCTCAAATGAAAGAACTATGACATATGTTCTTAGTAAATTCATCAGATACAAAGGAAGTCTGAAAGATTGGATATTAGGAAACGTTTTTTCACAGAAAGGGTAAAGCACTGGAATAGGCTGCACAGAGGAGTGGTGGAGTCACCATCACTGGAGGTATTTAAAAGACGTGTAGATGTGATACTGAGGGACTTGGTTAAGTGGTGACCTGGCAGTGCTGGGTTAATGGTTGGACTTCATGATC
The DNA here is from genome assembly GCA_024605025.1 of Megaceryle maxima. Classification (NCBI taxonomy): domain Eukaryota; kingdom Metazoa; phylum Chordata; class Aves; order Coraciiformes; family Cerylidae; genus Megaceryle; species Megaceryle maxima. The sequence goes on from JANHGN010015874.1 coordinate 69,856, forward strand.
TCAAAGGTCTCTTCCAGCCAAAACAGTTCTATGATTCTATGTGGGCTATTGTTTAAGACAGATTGCTATGAACGTTTGCATCTTGCAGCAGGAGTAGAGAAGTGATCGTGCCCCCATACTTAGTATTGGTGAGGCCACAGCTTGAGTTCTGTGTTCAGTTTTAGGTTCCACAGTATAAAACAGACATCAAGGTGCTGGAGTGAGTTCAGAGAAGGTCAATGAATCTGGTTAAAGGTCTGGAGAAAATGTCTTATGAGGAGCACCTGAGGGACCTGGGGTTGTTCAGTCTGGAGAAGAGAAGGTTGAGAGGAGACCTTATTGCTCTCTACAACTATCTGAAGGGATGTTGTAGTGAGGTGGGTGTTAGTCTCTTCTCCTAGTTGACTGGTGATAGTACAAGAGGAAATGGGCTTAAGTTGCACCAGGATAGGTTTAGGTTGGATATTATGGAAAATTTTTTACTGAGAGAATGGTGAGGCATTGGAACAGGATGCCCAGGGAGGTAGCAGAGTCACCATCCCTGGAGGTGTTTAAAAAATGTCTAGATGTGGCACTTCAGGACATGATTTAGTGATCCTGATAATATTTAGTAGATGGTTAGACTTGATGATCTTGAAGGTTGTTTCCGACCTTAATGATTCTATAATTCTATAATTCTATGATTCTATGATCTTAATATTTAGCAAATCCAAAATCAGTGTATGATAGTAATTGTTGTCAAGCACTAAGAACGCTGTTTCTGTGGGGTTTTTATCTCAACAAAATGTAGTCGTGTTTGCACTAAGGCAAGAACCATGAATAACTTTTGAAATTCTAGGGATACATTTTGAGAATGAAATCTCCTATTAAAAGAGTGCTCAGTAAGAAATGGTCATAACAGGTATTAATCAATTGCACAGTTAGCTGATGTATGTCTTCTAAAAACAAAAGGTAAAGATGACAAAGAGTTCCTGATGACTAAATCTGTCCAAAGGTGGTAAATAGCTGTAGGAGTAGTCTACTAGAGTAGTTGACAAGCAGTGTTTCACTAGAGGAGACTGGTGTTCAGCTGAGGTGCTGGGATGAGGTTCCAACAAGTCTGTCCTAGTAGATCATTTGATATAAATCAGCATAACAAAACAGGGAGGTGGGCCCCATCACTGTAGTTAGAGTAGGGAGGTCACAAAAGAAACTGTAACATTTTCTGTACAGATCAATGCTAACAGATTGCCAGAAGAGAAAGAGCAAGGAATTGCTTGTACCATTTTTGCAAGAAAATGGATTGATATTAGATTTAGCAAACTGATGCCTGTGAAGCTAGCGAAGGTTAGCATGAGAACATGTGGACATTATCGCAGCAGTACATCTCTGTGCAGACTTAAAAGTGCTGAGTTCCTTGACTCACTTAAGAGCTACAAATGGATAGAAAGCCTTCCCCAGTTATGGTCCCACAAAAATAACAATGTGGATGTATCTGGGTCAAGTGCTGAGAATGGGGACAGGCTGAGAGTTGAGGTTTTTTACAGCACAGAAAAGGAGAGGGCAAAGCTCTGGAAAGACCTTATAACAGCCTTCAGCAGTTAAAGGGGACCTACGGGAAAGGTGGGATGGGGATTTTTATCAGGGATTGTAGTGACAGGGTGAGGGCTAACGGTTTTAAACTGGAAGAGGGTAGATTTAGATTAGATACAAGGAAGAAATTTTTCACTGTGAGGCTGGTGAGACACTGGAACAGGTTGTCCAGAGAGGTTGTGGATGCCCCATCCCTGGAAGTGTTCAAGGCCAGGTTGGATGGGGGCTTTGAGTAACATGATCTAGTGGAAGGTGCTCCTCCACATGTCTGGGGGGTTGGAACTAGATGATCTTTAAAGGTCCCTTCCAACCCAAACCATACTATGATTCTATGAGACTTTATCAATATAAAAGTGTTCACTTATTTTACTTTTCTTTTTCTACAATCATTAGGATTTTTAGATTAGACTCTTAAGATTTCAAATATACTAACAATAAATTCTTGCCTTTATATAGGTATGTTTCCTTTTTTGCCTATAACAAGACTTTGAGTGTAACATCATCAAGTAGCCAAGTAACCGTACTGTAGATTTGGCCAGTGTAAAAAGGAGGTAGCACAAGGAGGAACTTCTACCAAAAATCAAGTGATCCATTCCAAGCATTCAACATGCTCTAATCAGAGATACCCAGTATTAATAGATACCTTGGCTGATAATAGCAGAAGTTTTTAGATATCTAAATTCCACTGTAAAAAGGCATTTTCAGCAGAAGGTATGTATATAAACATTTCAAAGGAATTACATCTTATATTCTTAATAGATATTCCTTAGCTAGATCACCCCATCAAAATTATCATGAATAACAATTAAAGAAGAATTGAGTGCCCAGTCTTCTAAAAGTCTGATATAAAATTGTACAGGTCTTACATCATTGTCAAAAGTGTTTTGAAAGAAAATAAATGAATATGCACTGAAGTTGGTAGTTTTAAAGAGTCCACCAAACAAAGCAGAATACATTTTATCACCTTTCTAAATTAACTTGACGCAAATGGTGTGGGAGACACTGTAGGTGACTATGTCACTAATGTAGCAGACAGACACATACGGTTCTTCTTGTAATTTTTATTCCCAGCAGTGATTATCTGAAGCTGTAAATCACAAAAAAACCCAAACCTTAGTCTCTCCTTTTTGGCTGGAAATCTGAAAAATGTCTGTATTACTAACAGAATGTACGAAAGTCCCACTTAAAGAGAATGGGATGCTTCAAAACTGAGCAGCTTTTCCAAAGCACCCATTTTCTCACCATGTGGTAGACAAGTTAGTGCTTCTTTTAAAAAAGGTATTTATAGATTGCCTTTAACAAAAGAATAAAATCTCAGTTATGAAGTTAGTTATATAAAATACCAACTATCCCCTCAAGGACAAAACACCACTGAACATGCTAATTATTTATGTACATTTAGCCAGACCAGCACCGTGCTTTCACTACACTATTTAAGGATGACAGTTACCTCTATTTTCTTATCACAAAAAATAAGGAAATAAAGTCCTGCTGTCCTGAGAGCAGCACAACTACTAGGAGTGAGAGGAATGACCCTGAAGAATATAGCATTTCCTACTTAATATTTGTCATTTTGCATTACTCCTTGCTGTGTATAAAGAAGCCTGTCCTATGGAAATAATAATTGGAAAAACTTATTTAAAACCCAACATAATTCTGTTCTATCTATCCATTTTTTCTATATTTTTTATATATGTATACTAATTTATATTTTTACATTGTAGAGTTTCATCTGATTTTCTCTCATTTAGTTTT
>JANHGN010015875.1:0-45973 GCA_024605025.1 Megaceryle maxima
CCCCGCCGTGGGGAAGGCCGCCCTGGGGCCATGACTCAGCACTTCGGCTCGCGGCTGGCCGGGGAATAAACCGGGAAGCGCAGAGCGCCAGGGTCGGGACTGGGATTCTTGTGCGAGGTAAGAAACCGGGGACCAAACTGGAGAGGGAACGAAGAAAAACTTCTGCTCCCGCGTCCGGAGCCTAAACCCCACTCTTTCCTTCCGGTATCGCGCAGCTGCCGCCGGCGGATACTCGCTCTCCTTTCTTCCGGGGCTGTGGGCTGATCCTCGCCATTTCCTCGTGCCCTTTATTTTTGCATTGTTCTCAAATCTCTTCGTCTGGCGGTGCCCCAATCAATAAAACTCGTTAAAAAATGTAATGCTGGGAGAGAGGGGCAGCCCAGCCTGCCCTCCCAGAGAGGTTACAGACAGCCGGTCACTGCAGCGCGCCCTGAGAGGGCGTGAGGGTATTCCCAGCTCAGACAGGAAGTCTCTGGGATGAAAAAAAGCTATCCCAGAATGGCAGCAATACAGATTTGAAAGTAGATGAAGGAATTTGTGCTGGATCTCGACTTTGATTTGCTGATGAAATGGCTGCACGGCACAGTCATTTAAAATAATTAAATTTAATTAATTTAAAGTGTAAGTTACTGTGAGCTGATGCAAGTTCTATGTGTAGATAACTGAGATCTGAATAACAGCAGCTTAAGTGCGTAACATGGGATTTCATGAGAAGAGAGGAGTGTGAAGACAGGTTGCTGAGCTATGGGAGAGTAGCTCTGAATACAGGAAAAAAAAGCAATCTGACCTTTTTTGTTTGCACAGGCTCTGATTTAGGGGCAGAATACGATTCAGGATTCCTGAGTTCTGTCAAACTTTGTTTCCTATCTGGTCATCTGGACTTGAGGATTATATTTTCTGTCCACCACTGAACACAAAAATGCAGCAGTCTCTTCGCCGTCCTGCCAAGTGCCTCTGTGGTTATCTTCAAGCTGTCCTTCCACATGCTTTGAATTCAGAAGTTCTGTCCCTATTCCACCTCCCTATTTTTTCCTGTGCTCCCACATGTAGAAACCTTTGCTGTTTCAAGCTGGTCCAAGCAAAAGATTAAAGACCTACCTGCCCATTTGAGTAGAAGGCACTGAAGGACCTTTTTACCTATCTAACCTTTCACAGGCAGAGAAGAGCTGCATATAGGCTACGTGAAAGAAGTTGGTGTATCAGAAAGGTGATTAGTCTCTGTTAAACTTCAGTGAGATTGAGTTGCTTGTGCAGAGCTTATTTAGACTGAGTGTTCAGTGCAATTACATTTTAGTTGACATAAGAGAGGCTTTAGGATTTTCCAATTCCAAATGTAAAACAGTCTAGCAGCAAGATATGACTGGGTGGATATTCCACAGCTTCAGCTTGGATGTCCTGCTTGTAACATGAGAGGAACACCTTCTGCTACAGTCAGAGAGAAATGAGCCCTCAGATTGCAGATCAAGAAATGTGAGTGAACCACTGTGGTCTCTACACTGAGAGTTGTAGTAAATTACTGCAGGGACTCTTCCCACCTACAAACAGTGGAGACAAGCAAGAATTTTGAATGTGGAGAATGTTTAAAAGAAACAGAAGAATTTAGGATTGTCTTGAGGTCTTCTAGCTCAGTTTTCTTCTCAGAGCTGGGCTAACTTCAAATCTAGACTGGGTTGTTCAGAGCTTCTGCCAAATCTGGTCTTTGTTGTAGTCTTTTGTTTGGAGAAGGAAGTTTCAAATTTATTTAAAAGGAAACTCCTCTTCTGCAGAGAATTCAGGGCTTTCAAACAGCTGTTGGAGGAAGTCTTATTACAAGGATTTTTTTTTACTTAAGATTCAAGTGTTACTAGCATTCACTTTCTACTTTCAGGCTGAGAGACTGTTGGCTCCTGAAACATGGAGAACGATGTCAGCTTGAAGTTCCGTCAGCAGCTTCTGCTCATAGATGAAAATCTGCTGGCTGAAGATGTAGCAGCTTTAAAATTCCTCTGTACTGACTTGCTCCCATTCAGAAAATTAGAAGGTGTGAAGTCAGCAGTGGACATCTTTCAGCTTCTCATGGCTGAAGAATATCTGAATGAGGAAGATACTTTCCTACTAGCTGAACTCTTATATAGAATTAAATGTCACTCCTTGCTCAAGAAACTAGGTTATACCAAGGAGAAAGTGCAAGAATGTCTGCATGAGAAGGGAAGAGTGTCTCCATACAGGTGAGGTTCTGTTTTTCTCTGTTACTGCCATCTATGCCATACCGTTTCCCTTTCGGTTCTTATATTCTCAGAGTGCTTTTAGTTTCTACCCTATCTTCTGTTCTGCTGTTACCTCACTGGGTCTCTCTCACTGTTACAGACAGATGCTGTATGAATTGTCAGAGAACATTACCAATGAGATGTTGAAGGCTATCGCATTCCTCCTGCAGAACTGTCTTCCAAAGCGACGGATAACTCCTTTATGTGAGGTGGGAGCTGAATGTGTATGTGGTGGGAAGGGGGGGCGGGGGAATAGGAGGAAAAGTGTGAAAAGTATTTGGCAGAATAGGGCATAATCTGCAACTAGGCTAGTCAGTATTTATAGGGTTAGCAAGGAGGAAGCTCTTGAGAGGTAAGTGTGGAATTTGCCAAGGTCAGTCACTGACAGTGCACAGTCTCGCATACATCATAAAAGGGTGATAGATCAAATCTTCACCCTGCTTGAGCCATGTGCAGAAGAGATTCATGTCCGTATGTCATTGGTACTGTTACACAGCACAGAGTCTTTTCAAAGCCAAGAATCAGTAATATGGTTTGGGTGAATCTGTTTTAAACAAGAGCATAGCAAATAAAAACACAACCAATAGTTTACCACCGAGTGACATTTCCACCTCACACAGTGATGTAAAATTGATTGGACCTTGTAAGAAGGAAGCAAAGCAGATAATAATGTAGTTGTTTGCAAAGCAGATAATAATGCAGTTGTTTGCAACAGACAGGGCTGAGGCAGGTTTTGAGTTCTGAGGAACAGTAACGATATTTTACTCTTTCCTTTTGGCTATCAGTCTGCACTGGAATTGCTGATTTTATTGGAAAAACAGGGTCTTATAACTGAAAACAATGTACAGATGCTGGAGGATGTCTGTAAGAATGTTTCACATGATCTCCTGGAAACAGTAAACTGCTACAAAAGGGCAAAAGGTGAGAAATTCTAAGGCAGAGAGTAGGTTTGCTAAAATGCAGGAAGGGTCTGGGCAGCTGAGCCTTTGGGTCTTAAGTGTGCGTTGCTGGAACAGGAGCTAGGGTGGGATCTCGCATCTTCATACACAGATCTGACATCACAGTCTCTAACTTGCATTACTTCCTGGCTGAATTCCAGTAGGGATGTGCTGGAATATCAGGAGGCCACAAAAAGCAGTCCTGCACATACAGAACAGGCTGGGAAACTGAAAATCTGTTTAGAGTTATGTTGTATTTCTCCTTTTCTCCATGAATAGTATTGAGATTATGATGACTGTCCTGTCAAAAGCACTTTGTGATTTATGACTATACACTACAAACAGTTGCCTAATAATAAGCTGGACAGGCAAACAGTGTCTGCCTGTGTGTCTGATACATGATAGGCTTTATTATTAAATGTGTGATTCACCTTATCAGGGTTTATACTGCAGTTTATCATTTTCCTTCATTTAATGTCCTGTGAAGTGATGACTCATGCTGGGGAAAAAGATCTATTTCCATTTATTTAAGCACTGCAAAACAAATTCTGGGAAGTACAAAGCTATGTCTCCCCAGTAGGTGCAGAGGCACTCAGGAGAGCATTTCATGAGTCCCATTCCCCCATGCTTTCTGAGTGTGTTTCAAAGTTGCTTTCTATTCTAATACATCTTTCAGGAAGTATAGATCCGCATCTGCCTAATGTGCAGGTTCATACTGGTTTAACTAAGAGGCACTTGGGTTCTCTCATTTTGTCTCTTTTTGCTCTTAGTGTCTCTGCCTCAGCAGGAGAACACTCTGCCAGTCAAGGAATCTTTTCTCTTTCACACTGGAGGCATCAGAGTATTCCCTTCCCCACAGGTACACTGGAGTACATACTAACAACTTGGGTTTTAGTGGTTTGGGGGTTGTGGTTTTTCTCTTGCCTTTACTTTGAAGCTGTACTGGCTGGAAGGTTCTTTGCTAAATCTTCTTACTTGGTTTAGGAAGGGAACAAATGTATTTGTTCAACATGTAGGAAATAGAGCTGCATATAGCATCATAGAGTGGAATTTAAAAATACTACTATTGGTCGTGTGCAACTGGGGAAAAGTTAACGTTGGGAAGAGAGATGAGTGAGAGAAAAGGTTGGATAGGTGCCTTCTATTCAGTTAATTAACCAATTGGTGCTGTTTTTCAAGTTCCAGCAGATCAACACTAAACTCTGTAACAAACACTGTACTTGGATGATCAGCTCAAACTGCTGCCGCTAAAGGAAGCGGTCCCATTTTCTCAATGGACCAGTCTGTGATCAGTTAAACCCCTCCTGCAGCTGCATGATCAATCAGATTGGGAAACCTGTCAGGGCTATAACTGATCCCTTTTTTGGGGAAGAGGAGAGGAAGGGAGTGAGTTTTAACTCAGTTCTGAATGAGGAAGACCAGTGATCTTTCTAAGGATACTTCCCAGAAGTGAAGTTCTAGTGTACAAGAGCTGAGGAAAATGAGCTATATACTTACCAGAAAGATTTGTGTTGATGCTGCTTTGAGCTACATTTGCTCTACACATGTAGAGGTTTGGGGAAGTCTTCACGTGTGGGCACTTGGCACAGTAAGAAAATGAATTAGTTTTATTAAGAAAACATAGATTTAAAATATTTTAAAAAGACTAAGAGACTGTTTACATATTCATCATTATCATGTTTGATTTTTCATTAAAATTGTGAGAGATTATACACTTTGTCCATGCTATATAATAAACCATTGACACTTACTGATAGATGTCTCTTAGGTAAGACTAGAATCACTTGTTATAATGATTTATACTCAAATAATTGACTATCCAAGAGAATTGATATGGGACTATGTTGGGACCTTTATTTTGTTTATCGTGACTGCCTACCCATATAGTGAAAGGATCACTTGGAAGTGAAAGAAAAATCTTTGCTGTTTCCCTTTATCCTTAAGAGAAAATATAGTTGTTTCCAGGTCTGTGAGACCTGCTGTAAGTAGGAAAGTCTTTTGTAATTTCATTACTAAATGCTTTGCTGCTCTTAGGAATTCACTATTTTTCCTACTCACTACTTAAAGAACTTTTATATTAAGCCTATTTTGCTAAAATCAGTATGAAAATTTATTATATCTAATAATAATTTCTAACATGGTGTTCCCCCCATTCAAAATACAGGAGTCTTCAATCAAGTATGTCAGTTCTAATATCAATGGTAAGAATTTCTGATAATATGTTTAGGTTTTATTACTTTTATGTTTAATGTTTCTTTACTCTCTCTGGGAAAATGCTAGCATTTGGTTTACTGCAACACACTTACTTTACTGTCTTCTTCGAAGGGTCTTTTGCTTTCTGCATACATAGATTTGAAGGATTTCTGTTATTATATAACAGAAGCAAGAGAAAATTTGTCCTTTGTCAGTCATTTACTAGAAATTAACTAATGTCTTTCTGGGAACTGAAGTAAGGGCTGGTCTGATTAGAAGTAAAAAGATAATTTATTTCCTGAAAACAAAAACAAGTTTTCTGTTTAAATAGCCCTGGAAGGAGAAAAGAATTAGACACTGTGACCATACGTAAAACTTGAGATATTAATTTTTTGGGTGCAGGATTTTACCTCTGACTTTTTCTGCTGTATAGATCATTATGCTGAAGAGCCTGGGAGTGTTGCAGCATAGAGATGGATGTTTTGAGTACATTAAATAGTGTATGATTTGTACAAAAGGATACAAGCAGTTTAGGGCATTCAGAAGAACTAAATAAAGCACACTAAATAAGTTTACATTTTGGATCATATCTCTGAAAAGATTCTCTACAAATAACAGTGGATAGTTTGCGTCCATCTTTGCATCTCCATGTCAAATTGACCAGTGGCAAAGTACAGCAGTACAACATCTGTTAGCTCTTTCCCACTTTCAAACTGTCAATGCAGCCTTGCTCTGAAAGTCTGTCTGAGAGTTACTATCAGTGATTCAGGAACAACAATAATGACAACAAAAAAAATCTGTAATGGGAGGTTCAGGAGTAACGTTGTAGATCCTATTTCTAAGCTGATTTCCAAATGAAAAATTCATTTGAATATCTTGGGTAGAATTTATCCTTGTACCATGGATATCTTTGTTCCACAATACCAATACAAATAGAAACCTTGCCTTTGTCACCATCATATATTTAATAAAAATAACTGGAGATGTGTTCAGAATAGATCCTTTGAATATGACAATGCTATCTCATATGGAAGAACTATTCCTTTCATGAAACAGTATTTCAAATACAAAAAGTACAGTGTTGTAGCTTAGCTCCTATTTGCTACATCCACCAATACTGGATTTCTTTTCATAAATATATATGCTGTTGGTTTTTTTTTTTCTAGATAACAAAGCAGCTAATCTTACACAAGGCTTCTCTGAAATGAACCTGAAGCTGCCCGGAGGATTCGGCAATGTAGAAAATGAATCCAAGGTTTGAGACAATCTCTTAACTCCTTCTTTTTAAATACTTGGGTATGTAAGGTCTTCATCTCTCTAATGATGTTCATCATGCAAGGACATGTGAGATGTCTGTGTGTCTCATGAAGTTTTTGGAGTTGTCTGACCAACTGGAATATTTCAGAGAATATTTTAGCATTTGAGGCCAGGTACTTAACAATATTGAAAGATGTGGTGAAGGCAAAACAATCATAATACCTTTGATATTATCAGTGCATCTGCTTATCTTCCAGATACAGGCAAAACATTGGGCATTTTCTTAAGATGGCAGCAGAATGTGAAAGACACAGAGATAAACACAGCTTCACAGTTTTCTGTAGATGTGACTTAGAAGAAGCTTCAATGCATCTTGAAATTAGAAGTGATAAGAGGTAGCATGCAAAGACCTTGTGAGAAGGATAAAAGAAGACAAGAGTTTTTAGTAAGCTACAGCAGGCATGTAACAATCTTCCTCAATAAACTAAAGGTCTTGGTACAGGAGGAAAGATTCCTTTTGTGAGATCCCTTCTTAGAAGCCTTATGAGCACTCTTTAACTTTGTACACCAGTGTAATCACTGAATTCTTTCTCTGGCTTTTTCTGATGAGCATGGCTGTTGAGGGAGTAATTTGCTGCATTTGTTGATAGCTATTTAATTTCTTGCAGTTCTGCACTATAACATATTTTTTCCTCATGTGATGTTCAGACTGCTGTAGCAAAAGCATTTCTTGCTACTGTTGAAGGAGCTTGGAATGCTGCCTTCATTTTGTTCTACTAAATGCACAAAAGCAGGACTTTGTTGCACTCTCTAGTGAGCAGAAAGGAACTGGAGTGATAGTTTTTGATTTCAACCTGAGGTTGGACTTGAAAGAAACAGTACTTGAAGTTTTGGTGAGTTTTCAGTTTTTAAAAAGTTCTTTCTTAAGAGTGGGAGGAAGCTTTTAAATCTCAGCAAAACTGGTAGTGTGGCAGGTTTATGCACTTTCAAGATCTCTGTTCTGCTTGCATCCCCTTCTAGTAGATCATTATGAACCACCTGCTCCAAGTATGCATCACTACTGTCAAAAAACAACTCAGGTGTCTAACATCCTGTTGTCTGACTGTGAACCCTCTGCCATCTTAAGTGTCTTGATGTTGGGAACTTCTATCACCATCACCAATTCAGATTGCAGAGTTTGGCTGCTGAATCCTCTTGCATACAGATGACCAAGCCAGCTGCTAAACCTTTCCTCTGCAGTTTGATAGTATGGTAACAGAGTGTGCTTGAGGCTTCAGCAATGTCTTTCACACAGAGAGGCACCACTGAGTTCCAGCTTTTCCAAAGTTTTAGGTGCCTCTAATTTTTGTATGCCAATTTTGAGACATGTTAAGGAAATATGAGTAAGTTGAATAAATGCATTGAGGCTTTAAGCTTCTTTCCTCTTCTTTCTACAGAAGATTACAAGTTACAAAATGGATGGACTTCACAGAGGATTTTGTCTTGTTATTAATAATGTTAACTTTGATAAGTCTCTTCAGGAGAGGAAAGGCTCTTGCAAAGATGCTGGTAAGTTACCAAAGTGAGATTTTTCAAGGATAAGTCTCTCTGTTTCCCCGTGTGAGTGGATTGTCTAGTGTTGCTCTGTATTTTATTGTCTATATTTTAGTTAATATTCTTAAAGAGTACAATGTTTGATCTGTATTAAATTATGTCATTTATGTATCCTGGGGGATGAAGGGTTCAAGAGTGAGTAACCACTGAGTTTCTGATGCAGCTGCATGATTCTTGAATCATTTTAAGAATCTCTTTTTACTTAGCCTTTAGCTATAATAAACAACTAGAACTAAACCATCACTCTACATAATATAATGCAAAATTCCATAATCAAGCAATTCTGTATACTTCTTTTATTCTGTTCATTCTCTTTATATCTTGTGTATGAAACTCTAATAGTCAAAACTCCAAGTTCAAAATAATAATGTGAAGAAGGTTTTGAGAGATCCAATCTGAATCTTGGGGGTGGGATTCCTCATATTTTCAGGTGTCATTTGTGAGCTCACTTCGTGTGTCATTATACATTGTAAAATGTTGTTGTACTTTCTGACACTTCTCTAGAAAAATCCAGGAACTCTGTGTTTGAGCTGATGCCATCTTTTTTATTCCAGTTAACCTTTATTTGATACTAGTACAATGATGAATCTGCAGAAGTGTCAGGGTGTAAAGTCTTTCCCAGTTCAGATTAGCTTGCAAGTGATTTCATATAATGTTTTTCCTACTGCTTCAATTTCTTTGTTGTATCTTTCTTTTAATTACAGAGGAGCTGGAGCGAGTGTTCACATGGCTTGGTCTGGATGTGAAGACTTACAAAGATCAGACATCTCTACAGATTATAAATCTCATGAAAATGTGGCAGCAGTCTCAAGATCACAAAGACAGGGACTGTTTTATATGTTGTATTCTATCTCATGGAGAGTCGGGAGCAATCTATGGGAAAGATGAAGAACTTGTATCAATCCGCACGATCATGTCCCATTTCACTGCAAAGCAATGTCCACAGCTGGCTGAAAAACCCAAACTCTTCTTTATCCAAGCATGCCAGGGTAAAGAGATACAGTGTCCTGTCTATGTTGAAGCTGATGCACGAATTCCTGACTTGTCTTCCATGCAACACAGTGTTTCTCCTTTTGAAAGTATTCCTGAAGAGGCTGATTTCCTTCTAGGCATGGCCACAATTGATGGATATGTCTCCTTCCGCCACGTTCAACAGGGTGCTTGGTATATTCAGGCCCTGTGCAGCAAGCTGCAGTTGTTGGTACCAAGGTAAATACTTTGCCCAGCAATTCCATGAAAAAATGTGAGGAATTCCCCCCCCCTTTTTTTTTTCTCCAAAGGCAAATTCAAACAGTACACTAAGCCATGTTCAGAGGTGGACAAAAATAGTTCAACTGATGATTTGTTTGTTTGCCACTGATTAATTTACATTAACACTGTAAATACCACAGAGATAATCTGGAGAATGTGAAGTTTATTGTAAAAAAAAAAAAAAAAAAAGGTCAAAACCTCCCATCTATATTCTTTAAGGCAGAGCCATCTGTTTCTTGAGTGGATTTAGGAAAAAACATTTTACTCCATTATTTTTCTTTACTGGTTGAATCATGAAAGACAGAGTATGAAACGGTCTTCTGGTTTTAATAGGACTCAAGAACAAAAGAGAAGAAATTTGGAGAAAAGGTGTTTTTGCATTTGTGTCTTACATTTTTATACTCTTCTAAATCATCTGGGAGGTGTCAAACTGAGTGCCATCTGCTCCTTAATAAGTCATGTTTTTACTTTTGCTCTTCTGGCTCTAGGGGTGAAGATATTTTGTCAATTCTTACCGAAGTTAATGAAGATGTGAGCAGACGTGTTGACCGCTTGGGAACAAAGAAGCAGATGCCCCAACCAGCGTATACCTTAAGAAGAAAATTTATATTCCCAGTACCTAAAGACCCACCTCCTTCACAGCAATGTTGAGGTTTTTAAAATACATCCTTTTATCAGCATATCTCATTTAAATGCAATTCACCACACTACCTGTTCTAAGGCAGTTACCCGGAATCATGAGGAACTGTTAGCTTCAAGGCAAGGCCTCATAATTTTTTTGCCAAACTGTAAAACTGGAAGAGACACAGTTAAAACAAGCCATGTGCCAGCTCTTTACATCATCTGTATATTCAGAGTTATCTGGTTGGGAGAAGCATTATTCTATCACGTTGAGCATTTTTGTACCTGCATAGACTGTGGGTATAAAAGTCATTTTAGCCTCCCATACCTAAAGCAGGACTGTTAGTGGTCTGTTTTAGGCTCATTGTGTTTTATTTACTATTTTAAATCTTGCCTCTAAATCAACTAACTATGTCCATAGAGAACGACAAAGGTGGGAATGAAGGGGAGAAAGCTTAAGTAGTAAGTGGAAAAGGATTTTTTTGCAGCTGTAATTTAAATTACATTTAACTTGATGGAGAACCAGTTAACTATTGAAATCAGTAATTTGTTCCACAATGCACGCTGATACTAATGGCTAACTAATGTACAATGAGATCATTCCAAAACTGAGTAAAGCCAAAATACTGTGTAGTTTTCTCTCTGTGAAACCTTGTGAACTGTCACTTCCCCATCACTTCTGGGAAGCAGACTTGGGGTAGAAGATTTCTAGGCTATGAAATACAGTCTTCCTCAGTTCATCTGCATAGGTATATCAGATTGCTTAACTTCGTTGAGAATTACTTTTTTTTATTATTGTTCCTTCTTTTGCAGCCATATGAGGAATGAGGCTCCTTGCTGAGGAAGCTTCTAACAGTGTTTTGTGAGTTAACTGAAATAATGTCACGTTGTTTTGTTAGGAGCATTTACTGCGTACGTCTGTGTCCTTGCTGTTTGTTACTGCATTAAATTAATTCTTCCTTTTAAGACCTTGGTGAGAGAAAATTTATGTACTGGGGTAAGGTTTATCCTTGTTTCTGACTGGCATCTGCACTTTGTTGGGCTGCATGAATCAGTCTGGTTTTAACTGCCTCAGGGTTTAAGATGAAGTGAAACCGTGTATTTCAGCAAAACACTGATTGTTATACTCAATCACTAGCCAGAAGTCAGAAGATTTGAAAGAGTATTGTCTAGTGCTTTTGGACACAATTTTTAGCTTGCACTATCCAGGATTTCTATGAGGAAAGTATTGTATCGTATGGATCATTGAAATGCAGCCAGTTTGCCAAAATATAATGGTCACTTTTTATCATGGTGAATTGATAGCTGTGTGACCTATTGCATTTTGAGTCTTCTGAGTTAGTATGGCTGCCACACTTGAAGTCACTTCTGTGCCACAGATAGAAAATGTTTTGTCCCATAGTAGTAGAAAATATATTGTAATAGAATCCTGCTGTTTCCAGCTCACAATTACTGTTCAGACTTGCTGCACTCATTTTGTATGCTTAGGTAACAAATTTTTCTCGGTATAGAGTAAACAGAATTTTGACCTTGCTTTGTAGAATCTTGTTTTCATTTTTAAATTCAGTAGACAGAGAATTTCATCATGTTATGTTGCTTTCTCCGTGGACACTTCTGCCTGGGTCATCTCCAGTTAAATCATAGGTAGGTAAAGGCAGTCAGAAGAATCTAAGCTGTCTTCTGCCTTGATTTCCCAGGGGAGAGGGATCCACACTTGGGAAGTATCAAAGACTGGTAAAGTCTTCTCACTCATAATAAGGTTTGTTCAAACACAGTTTTCACTACCATGATTTATACTACTCATTGTGAATCGTGTGTGTGTGTGTGTGTGTTTATATGTCTGTACACTGTTGGGTACATGCAGAGGTACTCTGTCAGCATAAGCACAAAGGCAGGGCAAGCTTAGCACTATAACTGCAGATGCCATCCAGCAAGGTTGTTGGATATTTCTACGTGATCTCCTATGGTGACAGGATCTTGAAAGTCTCAGGGGACAGTGGGTGTTTTTTATAGAACTTGGATATTCATCGCTCCTTGCTGTCCACCTGTACACTTTCAGTGTAACTCTAGTAATACAGAGCTGTTCCAGAAAGGAACTGGCCTCAAACAAGCAAACAAGGGAAGGTTTGGTTCCTGTTGAGGCTTTCCGATAGCTTACAGAAGCACACGCACATGTGCATGCTGTCCACCTACAGAACTAAAGGGTTGTCACTTGTGCAACCCTTGTTTAGACAGAAGTGGAACTAGTGTAAAAAGAGTCTTTCTGTTGGGTTAGTTGGCATCTTGGGAAGATCTGGTATCCCATGCCTCCTGACTCAGTTTTTGTGCAGGAGCTGTGTGTGTATCCTGCCTTGTGCCAGCAGAGGCAACAGTCACTACAGATGCTGAGTAGTTGGTAGCCTCAGCATTTTCACTTCCACAAGACCAGTCTTTCTGGGAGGGATGAGCTTCTGGCAAGCTGCTGTACAAGGAATAGATTGGGACAGTTCTAGAGGAAGCTGGAGGGACAAAACCCGGGTGCAGGGGACCTGAGGGAAACTGGAGAGGCTGTATGGTAACAAAAAGATGGGAACATTTTGAGGAAGGGTGAGAGAAGAAGAAATAAAAAGTAAATACAAAGAGGAAGTAAAGACAAAGAGGAAAACCAGTGCCAGGAGGGCTGGTCCTTGACACTGATGCATGATGGGAGAAGCCTTTATCTGGAAAGAGCCAGTTTGGGATTGGTCATATCCGCAAATACTTTTCACTCAATGCTGATCACGTCATGCCTCCTCTTAAACTGCAACTGGAGTCTTGATTCAGAGAGAAACTAGTGCAGGGAGAAAGGCATGCTGAGGCATGGGATGACATGGAGACACCCATTTTGGACCTGAGGATAAGGTCTTATGATGTACCTTTGTGCTTTGGATAAAAAGGCAACTCATGCCAGTGAGGTAAGCCAGATGCATTTTCTGAACATGTGACTTTTGGAAGGAATTTGTATGCCTCATTCTATCAAAGGGCATGTTATCATTTTGAATTTTTAAAGGCAGATAGGTTGAAATCAATGAATGATTGGTTTAATTGCAAAATTTTAACAAATTTCAGCTCTTCTGTCTCTCTTCATGACTTCACAAGCTTCAGAAAGTCTGGTAGCTGTACTGATTGCTGAGCATGTATTTCCCACCTCAAGAAAGACACTGGTGAGCAGCAGACCATACTGGCAACCTTACATCGAAGGCAGAGTTCTATACTTCAAAGAGCGTGAGAATGCCCAAAGTTAATTATTGTTTAAATTCTTTTGTAAATGGGGAAGTATATTATATAAATAATTTCAAATTAATGTTTAGCCTTTAGGTTCCTTGTGTTCCGTGAGTACTGCTGCTGAATTCAGTGCTGATAGTTGACTTTTTTTTAATTTAGGAAATAATTTTCCATGAAAGTGCACATTAAAAATAGACTAGGGAGAGTTGGAGAGGGACTTCAGAAAAAGGAGGTAAGACATGGAGGATCTGGTGACAAAAGCAGAACCATCAGACTGAGATATTTTTAAATGGGAAGATACAATTGATTCACTCTTCCTTCACTGTCTTTCAATTAGGATTTACGTATGGGAGCAAATGTGCTCAGCTGTGCTGTCTGTATGTTAGAGAGTCCTAGCAGTGCTGCTTAGCATGTCCACTTAAAGGCAAAACCTGGTCACTTCTGTGGCTTGTTTGGAGCAGCTTTTCTCATAGAGCATGTAATAATTATTTCCTGAAACTGGAACCACGATAGGTGGAATAGGGAACTGCTGCATTGTGACTGCAGCTTGTTACAACATATTGTAAGTCGTGTGACAATACAGGTCATAGTGCAAAAGGCAGTGCTTTTCCTGGAGCTTTAAGACTATGGCTGCTGCATTTTTTTCAGAGTTTCCAGCAGTCCTCCAGCCTTTCCTCCCATGTAAGTGACTTACTACTATTATTACACAGTTTGCTTGTTGTATCTGTTGTGTCTTTAGTAGAATAGGAATTAAAAACCAGAAGCAGTTAAAGATTGCTTTAGTGTGCTTCCTCTATTTACAGATAGGCTTAAACATAGTGTGTATGTGTGTCCTGGTTTGAGTGAGAACAGAACTAATGCTGTTCAGTGATTTTACTTTTCAACTAAGTTCTTCTTCCCAACTGTATTTTCTGAAGTCAATAACATGGTTTTTCAGGCAGTGTCTGCTTCTAGCAGCAATAATGCTCCATGTTTAGAGTTACTACTACCAAAGGTTGGTGTGTGGACCAAGGTCACTGCTAGATCTTGTGCACTGTGTTTTAGGGTGCAGGAAGTAAAAGGCTGCACCTGCACAGAGAAGTGGATGGGAGGGTTGACCCTAAACTGACCAACCAGGGATTCCATCCCATATTTGGTATAAAGCGTCATAGCCGGCATAAAGCCAAGGGAGGGCCAAGCTCAGTTCCTCTCTGGCATTCAAGAAGGATTCTGTCCATTCTGCCTTTGATCCTGATTTGTGTGTTCCTGAATCCAGTACCAGAACACAGCTCCTGAACCCAGTTCCTGTCTGCTGCTGGGCCCAGTCTGGGACTTCAGCTCTACAACATCAGTGGTGACGGTGACGTAATTGCCATCTGGTTGGCAGGGGGTTGGGTCTGATACTGCTTTTGTATGTATTCCATTTTAGTCTTTTCATTTTCATTAAAGCTGTTCTGGTTTACTTTTCTAATGAGTAAGCCTCTCTCCTTTATTTCCTTTCTCTTCCCCTTTGGGGAGAGAGAGATGGGTTAACAGAGAGCATCTGTTCTAGGCCTAGCAGACGGCCCTGACCCTACATCTTGACAACTTGGCACATCTGTTCAAATTGCAAGAACGTTGTGGGTTTGAAACTTTAAGCCTTTAAAAAGTAAAAATTAAAATTCCCTTTACCAGAAGGATTTACTTTATAAACATGTGCCATTTACCTTAAAAAAACAAACAAAAAAAAGGCATGATTTATGTAAGAAAGAACATAACTTCTTAACTAGCTACTAAGAAATTATTCCTTCCTGTGTAACTATAAAAATACACAATCAGATCTGAGGTCACTGAAACGTCATGTTAAGCACAATTTTTTTTAATTTTATTTTATTTTTAATTAATGTTTAAAAGTTCCATCTGAATGGATTTAAAGAAAATGGTATTTGAGGGCAGAGCGTGAATCGTATATGCTGCAACATGTGTTGTTACATTACATTTTTTGACATAAAAATGTTTAAGATTCAGTTGTATGTTCACTTTTGCTAACTAACAGAAAGTGCATGCCACAAAAAGCAGTGTTGCTGTCTTTGGAGGAGAGGGGAGTACAATTGTCTGGGTTGGATTTTGTGGGTTGGTTGTTATTTTTGGTTGGTTGGTTTTTGGTTTGGTTTGTGTGTGTGTGTGTGTTTTGGGGGTTGTTTTGGTTTGGTTTTGTTGTTTGGGGTTTTTAATATGATTACAGCAGTACTGATTCAGTCAGCTGGGCTACCTTGGAGTTATTAGCCCTGTTACTGAAACATTTGCAGTATCAGGAGCAGGAAAATGGATTGCCTGATATTCCAGTAGCATAGGAGTAGAAAGTTTTGATGTACTGTTGTTAACTTTTCTGTCTTTTAGTGAATTTAATGGGACAAGAGACCTCTACTGAATGCATTTTCATGGAGTTTCACTCAAGAGATTCCCCATTGTCTTAGATCTAGGGCAGAGAGAGTGGCAAATGAATAAATAAGAATGAAGTGACAAATGGTTCACTTAGCAGAGATGCAGTGGATGCAGGTCTTTTAAGTGTCAGGGTGAGAGCTTGCACTTGGTCTTTTTCAGCTTTTCTCTCGTGCTCAAAAGTTGGATCTAAAAGCCAAGTTTACTATTTCTAAACCCGATGGAGGAAGTGGTGGAGAAGGGAGGTGGTATTTGATGCTCAATGAAACAGAACTAATTTGACAAGAATTCTCCTGTCCCTTTTAAAAGGGTTGACATAATCTCTATTTCTTTTAATATTACTAATTGATTGAGAGCTGGGAACTGAGTTTCACTTGATGAAGATAATCTAAAACAGGAAGAGGAGCTTTGGCTCTTGTCTTTGTTATGATGTAGTACCTTTACCTTTGTTATGATGCCAAGCCTGTCTCATTTACTACATAGTCTGTATTTCAGGCTGGCAAGTGGTTTTTGCTTCCAAATGGGATCAAACCTCAAAAAGACAAAACCAAAACAGCAGCAGCCTGCCAGGACTGTACGTCCTGTGATCAGTACTTCCCTCTGCCAAGACGTGCCTCAGCGTTAAAGAAGCACAGTCCGAGTCCTGGGTTTCCCAAAGCAAAACCTCATGCATCAAATCCCATAAACATAAATAATTGAATAGAATGGTATACCAGCAGGGGCAGCTTGAGCTGGATGCCTCTGGAAAGGGACTCCCTCAGTTATTTCTCTGGGATTTTTAAAGCCTCACAAGCTAGTGCACAACCTGTTCATGAGCCTGTTCATGCAACAAGCGTGTGTCTTTTGTCCGATCAGATTGTTTAACAGCTACTTGTCCTCTTTGATGACTGGAGGTTTTGGTGCAGGTGACTTTATTACTTACACACTTTCATAATCTTTTTGATCCATCTGCACCTGGAACTCATCTGTCTTCTGCTGATTCCAGGTAGCAGATGGGTGACTTTTTTAATTGCCATGAATTATATAGTTCCTCTTCCTTTGATTAGAACAGTCACTGTAATTCATATTGTTAAGCACACCATCTTAATTAATATTATTTATACAGTCTCATTACGTTAGCCTAGTTACAATATATCAGGGTCATGCAAAACCATTCCTGGCTATTCTTGTGACTAGAAAGAGTTCAGTCTAAGTTCATCAGTCTCTGGGTTACAGCTTGCAGCCTAAGGCTTCAACAATCTATCTGCTTAAGCTAAGCAAGTTAGCTACTAATATTAACCAAAACACATAATTCAAATAGTCAGATTTAAGATTACTTCAGTTCCCAATGGGTAGGAAGCAAAAATGATCCATGACTTCCTCTGTCAATTTCACTTAATACAGAGGTTTTTGTATACTTTGTTAAGTAGAGACAACCAAGAGTTAATCATTAACCCTATGACAGCAAGATAACCTCTCTCTACTGAAGTACTTTTACCTGTTTTGGTCTGTTCTATGTGGTGCGATACCTTTTATAATCATGTTGTTGCACTACTGTTACTGACAGGTGAAATCAACTTCTGTGTTTAGATTCAAATCCTGATGCGAAATGAGTACAGATTTCCAGAAACTCCTTTTTACCGTTTCTGAGGCTTTGGTCACAAATGAACTGGCGGCTCTGAAGTTCCTCAGCCTGGAGCACATCCCCTTGAGGAAGCTGGAAGCCATCCAGGATGCACAAGAATTCTTCCAGGCGCTGCAGGAGAAAGGGATGATCGAGGCGGGGAACCTGTCCTTCCTGAAGGAGCTGCTCTACCGGATCGGTCGGATTGACCTCCTGGCTGCCCACCTGGGCTCCAGCCGAGAGGAGATGGAGAGAGAGCTTCAGATCCCAGGCAGGGCACGGGTGTCAGCCTACAGGTAAGCACAGGAGTAGTAAACCTTTGTATGCAAAATGGATGTTCTGTAGTGCTTGTTTTCTGTCTGCACTGTTGCCTTACAATTATCCCAGTGTAACCATATTTGTTACAGTGTGACTGCCTGCCATTGTGAGTTTTACATTTTGCAGTTCAAATGTGTAATCATTGTGTTTACTTCTCATAACTTTCTTAAACAGTCTTACTCTACTCATTATTGCCAGGCAACTGCTATATGCAATTTCAGAGGACTCCACCCAAAAAGATGTCCAGAATGTGAAGTTCCTGCTCCAAGAAAAAATACCAAAGAACAAGCTCCAGGATAATGCTGTATGTAATCTTGATAAGTTTCTTGCAAGGCTAGTTCAGAGTTTGATAGTTCTTGTAAGAAGGGAGGAAAAAGAAAGCAATCTGCTCTCACTAAACTGTTGTTGAAAGAGTTGTGGTGTTAGCTGCTGTGTGAAAGAATTGACCCTTTATTTTCTCACTCTATCTTTTCTCTGACCTTTATTGCTCTTCTGTTCCTATTTTCCTTCCACCACCTGTCTCTCTAATCTTTCTTCTTGCAAAATCCATTATGCTCTTCCTTTCATCTTTACCTGGCATTTATAAGACATTTGTACATATGCTACATCTATGAAGAGTGATGTTAGCTGGAGAAAAAGCAATGTTTTGAGAGAGAAAATAGAGTTCTAATGTGAGTTCAACCACAAATTTCTGTGTGTTATTTGGTATGTTTTTTTCTATACTGTAATTTGGGATAACAGCATTTTGTTAAACCCCCTCTGAAGTTTTAAGAGGGTTGATGAACTAGTTTGATACTTGTGAATGATGAACAGTGTTATAAAAATATTTGGTATTCTTAAGAAGCTTCCTTAGAAAGTCCTATTTGTATTGTGTCACCTATAGAAAAACTGGTGGATTTACCTCCAACTCGCTAGACTATTGAGCTTTAAAAAACTAAATTAGCCCTGAACACCTTTTCTGTAATAGAAAATGTAAAATGGCACAGCTAAATGACTTAACAGCACTTCATCAGAACACAGGCACAACAGGATGCCCTGTTGTTATCCACATCAGTGCTTTGCACTGCTGAAACAAAGCAGGATAACCTAGCCAGAGGAACTTCCTAATGATCCTGTCCTGACCTAAGTGATGTGTTTCTTCATTCACATTGCGTCCTGACCCCTGTTTTAAAGAGGTTTGGAGGAAAAAAAATTGCTATTTAGCTGGTCAGTGTCTTGGAATGAGGATGTTGTCTTCTGCTTTGTCCAGAAGTGCCTGATACTGGAGTTATCAAAGGTCACTCTATGAGTTTGGGTTATGTGTTTTTGTTTTACCAGTCAATGCTGAAGATCTTACTGGAAATGGAAAAAAATGGGTTAATTAAAGAAGATGACCTGACAATTATGAAAGATATTTTACAGGAATTTAGAGCTGACATAAAGAAAAAAATTGATATCTATGAAGAAAAAGAAAAAGGTAAATGATTTAATCTGCTGTTTAAGAGCAGAGCTGAGGGAGGGGTGTGTGTGTGACTTTTGAGGT
The DNA here is from genome assembly GCA_024605025.1 of Megaceryle maxima. Taxonomy (NCBI): domain Eukaryota; kingdom Metazoa; phylum Chordata; class Aves; order Coraciiformes; family Cerylidae; genus Megaceryle; species Megaceryle maxima. The sequence continues at coordinate 19,186 of JANHGN010015875.1, forward strand.
TCTTTGGCAGCTTAGGAGTCCTGTGATGAGAGAGACCTTACAGCATCCTAAGATAGGCAGAGAGGCTTTTGGTACCCATAATTTCTGGTTTTCTGCTACTTCATTATCCCATCACACCTTCTTGGATCTCTCCTTTCAAATATGTTTTGTGCCTTGTAAATGGTCTATATCTCCCTCTCCTTTGCCTTAAATGCAATTATTCTCTCCAGGAAACAGTGCAGTGCTGGTTTAAGACCAGCGTAGCTTTTCAGTCGCTGAAATCAGAGACTGGAAGTGGCAGTTGCCTTGGAGAAACTTGTGTTAGGAGATTGTCAGTGTTATTTGCTGTTAGCCAGGCTGTTTGCTCTTAGTCAAAGGAAAAGTCCATGCAGACCAGGTACCTGGCTAAAGGGAGACCATTAGCTTTCTGTACCAGATGTAAAATTACAAGGACTTCAGTATATCTGGGTTGTTGCATCTGAGGTGGTGACTTCTGACACCAGAGCTGGGCCTTACTCTTTGGGAAACAGGATGTGTTGACCAAAACCCACTATGTCCTATTAAATTTTTCCCCAAACCTCCTTTTGGACGTGTGTTGCCATAGACACAGCCCCTGCAATTTCCTGTAAGTATACTAACTAGTTTCCCTGGCATGCCTTTGTGCTGCTGACCAGTGCTTCTGACTCTAAAAGAGCAGAAGAAAATTGCCAAGGGTGGCTAGTGTAAGCAAGCCCTCTGCAGGGGAGTAACTTTTTTAGTGGTATTGCTATTATTTTGTCCCCCTTGATAAGAAGAAAAAGAATGTGTCTTATGGATCTTACTGCCCTGCCCTGAGAAATTCCATTTAAACACATCTGTATAAGTGTTTTGTTGCTCTGAGGAAGTCTTCCATTATGCTGCTATTCTACATCCTTGGTGTGTCCACCCAAACACTAAAGTTCTCTGGAGAAGAGAACAATGGCCTCAGAAGTAAATGAACTATCTGTAGTGTACCACTGTACAAAAATGGCTCTTCTCTTTCACTTATATATCCCATAGTGGAGATGCTAGTGAATGGCTTGCCTGGGGTGGCTACTCACACTCAGGCTTTTATTACCTGGATCTTGCTACCAGTAAAAGAGCAGAGAAGAAATGGAGCACAACTCTGCACAGCTTCAATAACCATCAGTCTGTGAAACTGGAACCCTGTTTGTCCCACCTCTACAAAATGATGGTGTCTCAGTGATGTGGGAACCACCTCACTCCTTGTACTGGGTTTTTTGAGTGTTGAAATATGCACAGGGGAAGATTTATCCTTTTTAGTCCTAAAATGTTCTATTTATCTTTTCACAGAAAATTATTTTAAGGCAAAAGTCCACCATTCACTGTCAGTGCCTGTACAACCACCAGGACAAGGAGCAAAGAAGGGGACACCAAACCTGGTGAGAAATAACTCAAGATTACCTTTAAAGTATTTATCAAACTCCTGGAAGAAGGGAGCATGAATTCTTAAGACTAAGCAGGTGGAAGAGATGTAAGGGAGGTGTTCTGGCTTTATACGTAGGCCTTGGAACAATTCTTATTTTCAGTACAAGACTAACCCTTGTTCCTTCGTGAGAACCTGGCTGTCAGCCACCTTTTAGGCAAGAAATGAACGAATAGCTGTTGTGTGAAGAAAACGGACCTAAATTATAGTGGAGACTGGGACATTAAAGTCCTGGCCAAGAGTGTCCTGGACAGATAGGCAGGGAAGAACAGAATCCATGACCTCACTAGGAACCCACAAGGACTTTCAGAGCGAATGGTAGGCTGCAGGAACTTTTCCTCTGCACATGCAAATTTATGTTGCTGGCTATTTATTCACTTTCTCCCATGCCAAAATCATATCCTAACCAGAGAGAGAGAGAGGAAGAGGGATTCAGCGAGCCAGATTCCTTTCCCCTATAGCTCACTTGCATTCTTAGGCTTTTCCTTTCTTGTATCTTGGTCCTCATGACTTTCATGCTCTTGGATGTGAAGGACCAACAATCCGTGTATAGCATATTTCTCTTTGGGATGATTTGCACTTCTATCTTACCTGCATTCTTTGTTTCTGCAGCTGGTGGGATCATATGAGATGAAAAATAACCCCCATGGTTACTGTGTGATTCTTAACAACCACACTTTTAAAAATCCACATGAAAACAGAGAAGGAACCATGAAAGATGGAGGTAAGTACTTTTAAAATCCAATTACTGGTTTGCTTTTTTTCTCTAATAATTCTCTGAATTATCTAATCTGTCTTGTGAAGAAGAATCATGTCCATTGAGTTCCTTTGCCTCCAGAGTAACCGGATTGACAGTCACTGTAGAAATTGGAAATACACCACTTCCAACAGTTTAGCTGATGGCTTAAAGAAGGAATCGCTTTCTGTCCTAGGTAAAAAGCATTGTCTTGATTGGTCATATGTACCAGATAGTGAAGGAGGGATTACTATTTCACTTTTTCTTGATTGTTTTTAATTCTTAACCATCATGGAGTAATATTTTCCAAGTTCTTAAATTCTCTTTAATGCTCAGATAAATGCTACTGCTTTATAATTTTCCTTAAAGCCTGTCTTCTTGCAAGAGTCACGTTTAAGATAAACAGGAGTTTATCTTAAGAAAAATTATATTTTGTTTCCTGAAAGCACACATCACTGATATTTTGATTCCATCCAGCCTGTCTATAGGCTGCTTGCTTTCCATCTACTTTCTCAGCAGCCACCCAATTAAGTCAACATTTGCTAGCTGGTTCCTCTGCCTTCCTTCTTGCTGTGTTGATCATTCTCACAGAATGAGGGAACAGCTTCATTTAAGAGCGGCAGAATTTGTCATTCTAAAGAGGTACCTCTTCTTTAACTTGCTAAGTGTTGTTCTTAAGCATCTGTGACTAGTATGCAATGCACAGTTAAAGCTTGCTTTAACACAGTAAGCTTCACTAATTTGTACTGATTAATCAGCTAATCTGAAACCTGGTTTTGTTTTAAATAGCATGATGCTACTTTTGTTTTAAAAAAAATAAAATTAGGCATTTGAGTTTTTCTAATTAGATTTGGCAGGGTAAGAGTCAGTGAGGTGAGTTGGATCTGAACACTTCTGCTAATATCTGCTCTTCTATGACACTAATGATTCAACATCTGCCTTGTTACTTTTTATGTCTAACAAGTGCCTTCTGACTTTTTTTCCCAGAGACTGTGAAGAAGGTCTTTAAGTGGCTTCAGTTCGAGACAGTTGAGTATGTGGATTTAGAAGCAAAGGAAATGTATGCTAAAGTTAAAGAATACAGCAGAAAAGACCATAGTAACATGGACTGTTTTGTTTGCTTCATTTTTTCCCATGGTGAAAAAGACAAAATAAAAGGCATCGATAGTGAGTTTGTAAATATTAAACATTTACTCTCCTGCTTCACTGGATCTAATTGTCCTTCTCTTGCTGGCAAACCCAAGTTGTTTTTCATCCAGGCTTGCCAAGGCTCTGTAGGTCATCCAGCTGTCACAATAAAAGAAGACACTTCTGGCCATCTTGAGACAGATGCTACTCCTCTGACTTCCATCCCTGATCAGGCTGATATTCTGGTCGGCATGGCTACAGTGGAAGACTATGAGTGCTACCGCTGTACAAAGACCGGCAGTATTTATGTTCAGTGCCTCTGTGACAAGATGAAGTTGCTTTGCCCACAGTAAGTACTGGTTTTAATCCATATACATTTGGGATATCGTAGACATACATACTTAAGCATGCTGTGATGAAACATCACTGTTCAGCGTTTGTGCTACATAATGCTTTTCATCTGCAGGACAGTGCAGAACAATAATTATTCTGGAATGGGGCATTTTTATTCTTCTACAGATGAAACGAAGTACAAGGGACTTCTTATTTGCCTGTGGGAGAACCAAGGTTGAAATTCTGGAACATTGCCTATAAAAAGTCTGTGTATGTTTGTGCACTTTTTAACATCTTTGAGTGATAAATGATTTTTCTTCCAGTGACACCCAATGAGAGGTGAATTTGTTGAGTGATTACACAGACAAAAAAGAATTGGTGTTCTTTAGTCATAACTTTTATTGTTGCCTCCTTCCCATCACCATCATAAACTTGATTTAGGAAATAAAATTTCTCTTCAGGTGTCACTTTCTCATAGTGTCCATAGAGGGCGTGGAGAATGCATAGGTTTGGTTCTGTTTCATCTCGTGTGCTCTTCAGACTATAACCAAAGCAGGGGACTGCACATGCTGGTAAAGCAATGCTACATGGATGTTGCTTTTATTCTCCCAAACACACTGAATTCTGTGGTTGCCCAACGGTGTGTGCAATTCCAGTGACAGGCAGGGTGAGGGAAGACAGTAGACTTCCCTGAAATACCACTTTATTGCAGCAAACGTAGCTCAGCTTCTCGGTCTAGCTGTTGTAAGTACGGTGTATTTCAATGTAATTTTTCTTCATGTTTGTTCAAGCCACAAGGATCTCATAACCATCCTGACAGAAGTGAACAAAGAAGTGGGAGGAAGAGTATTAAATGGATGGAAGCAGATGCCAAAGATAACATCAACTCTACGGAAACAATTGATCTTCCAAGTTCCCCAGTCAGTTAATTGAAGACCAGGAAGATATGAATACACTCGGTTAGGAGTCACATCTGGAATAGTATTCCACAGGGAAGAGCATTTGAAAGAAAAATTACCTGGAGCATGTAGTTAGCCCCAGTCCTTCAAGGAGCCACGGGACCTAAATTTTCCAATTCCCATGTTTAATCTGTCTTTTGTCACCTGGTTCTGTAGCAGTTTGGTACAGCCATGGAGGAGTACAGATCTGTCATTCTGTCCTGCAGCAGCAGAGTCTGCTCAGTCTGGATTTCAAGTGAGGTAGCACATCTCCTCTAAGATACCTTATCCTCCTGGCACCTGACTCTAACTCCTGTGGATGCTTGAATTTGTTACAATAATTACTTCATGTCACCTTTGTTTGTGGTGTGTTTCTTTTTTGGATGAGCAGACTGAAGGACAGTCAGCACGATGAACACTTTCACTTACCAGAAGTTATTTTGTTCTCACTGAAGTATTCAATGGCAGCCACCCCGAGGAGTAGCATATTGATACCCTTCAGTAGCAGCTGGAGAGATGGTAGGAAAGAGTAAGTTTCAGTTCAGGACTTTCATGTTAATGGCAGCTGATGCCAGTTCTTACCCTTGTATCATCAACAATATGTAGGTGGTGTGTGAGAGATGTATGGAATTCTAAGGGCTACATTCTTTTTGGGTTTATAACAATGGATGGATTTGAGACTCTTTGTAACTGCTGCTTTTTTTAGTTTGTAGTTTTTGGAAATCCATGGCTAGCCATAAAGCAGGGGTTCTTTATTCAATCCTGCTTGTGTTCTTGAAGGGAAACTTTTTTTTCTAAATCCACAAAAGGTGTGGGCCATTGTCTTTTGCTCCCCTTATCCTTTTTCACCTTTCAAGTAAAAGGGAGAATGCCCATTCTTAGCACCACAGCCCCATTCACGCAGATTTCATAAATAATAAATAGATGTTACAAGCACTATGTAAGTGAAAGTGATGTTTGTGGCAAAAGTTGCCAAAAGGTGTCACCAGGTCTGAAACTGTTCAGTGGCTGATGTTTGGCTAACCATTTAGGAAATGTGGCAACAATTTTTATAATGCTTTCATCAATGAGAGCCTTATATGAAGTTAGTAATTAGATTTGTGAATGTTGTCTTATGGTAAGGAAATATAGCTTAAATGAAATAACTGCTTCCTTTGGGAGAAATTTGCTGGAAGGTGGTAGCTGCTCCAATAGTGGAGTTGTAAATAAATCTACAACATTTCTGGTTTTTCATATTTCTCTGTGTCAGAGTTCAATACTCTCATACCAAGTTCTTTCAGATATTCCAGGAGGAGGAACTAGATATCAAATTTACTTATTTGTTGTATTTGGTGCTACATGGGGTTTTGATTATTAGTGGGATACAGCAGCAACATACTGAAATCACAGCTTGAGCATAATTTAGCAATTGCAGTGTCCAGTTGATTCACTATACAAACATGATCCTCATTACCCCTCTCTGCACACTCACCATCATGAAACTGGACCAAATCATGATGGAACATGTGGGTTGAAGCCAGCTCAAGCCCATTGCTCTTTTCAAAGTTTAAGTGTTTTATCAGTTGTCCAGCTTTTATACTTTCATGTTGTGCTGAGCCACATATTTACAGCCCCCATGCTGCTCTGAGTAGCTCAGGAAGACATTATTCTTTATTAATTGTCTTGGGAAACCTGATGATTCACATGTGCAGCTGTCCTCTCTAAAGCTGTTACCCTCCAGTCTCCCTGATGAAGTAAAATGAGCTTTCTTTACAATATATTCTTCCCTGAGATCATTAGATTTTTACCCTTCTCTGCTGAGCTGTCCTCCATGGCTGGGGGTGTGCTGGTCAGCCACACCCTGTCATTAAATTGGCATGGTATTTTGTTCTACCTGTTAAAATGAGGCCACCTGATGAATACCTACTAGAAGGGAGAGAAAACCCTGCCAAAATCCTCTAAAGGACTGAAAGCAGCAGGAGTACGGTGAATTTATATGTGGCTCATGCAATTATCAAGGAAGGAGCAAACACACTTTTCAGTTTTGTGGTTCTGAGCAAAGTATGCTCATGCACACCTGCAGTGGGGTGGCTGATGGGTTCTTGCACTTGCTTGTGGCCCTCCCACAGAACTGATAAGAAGGAAGTCAGATCTGCCATTTGCTGGGTTTCCTCGGTAGGAGGTGATGTGGATTTGCCTTTCCTCTCTGAAGGCACTTGGCCATAGTTTGCCTTTTCAATTCCTGGATATGAGGCCGAATGCTGTAGCAAAATAACCCTGGCACTCAATTCTGTGTTTTGTTTTCAGCCAGCAGAAGAGCTGATACAGAGTTGAAAGAAGCCTGTAGTCCATCTTTCTAACAAAAAATACTTTGCTTATGTTGACTGATACAAAGTTGATAGTCCACCTTTCTAGTGATACTTTGCTTATGTTGAAAGAGTTTAGCTAAACTCTTACTGTGTGGTGGGATAAGGAGGAAGCCTCGCAATACCACATCCCTGAACAAGACTGATAAAGTTACACCAGAACAAACTGGCCTTGTGTATGCAAGAATGGACAAGGGATGAACTGATTGTGCACAGGGATAAGGGTCAACTAGCGAACGCTGTGAGGAAGACTGTTGACAACCACCAGAGGACCTCAGGTGACCACCAACCGATTTCAGTACACATGCGTTAAGGACATTTGCATATATTAATGAGTTCTAGGAAAAACATGATTATGTTAATCTATTATTGGAAATATAATGAATATGTATATATGAAATTGTATTTAACCCCCCTGACTGTGCCCTTTAGGTGGAGCAATCCCCTGTGTGCCCAGCACTGTAATAAAGCGTGCTGCCTTCTAACACTCCAACGCGAGTCTTAGAGGGTTTTCTTCACAGTGCTACCACCAGAAAGTGGAGTCAGAAGGTTGTTAGGAAAGTTGGTGAGTTGAAGTCCTGCAGGCTTAAGCTGAAAGCAGGCAAGATCAAGGTGATGTTGTTTGAAAAGGGAAATGCTTGCAAGAATTGGAAATCCTGTTATTCAGTGAGATGAATCCCTGCTCAGTCATCTGCATCTTACCTACTCATTCAGTTTAACATCAGTTTCCCAGAGAGCTATTTATGCCCACTTTCTGTGGGAAGTCATTCTCTCCACAATGATTTTAGAGTGACTTGCTAATGTTCAGCTCTTGGGATGGGTTGGTGTTTATGTGAGGAGCCCACTCATGTTCCAGTTGCTGCCAGCTTCAACCATTGAATGGGCTGCTGTAAGTATGGGTTTTCCCACCACCCCACCAGGGTTCACTCCACAAAGTGGTGTGATTTTCAAGCACTGTGGAGTTTTGATTAGTTGAACCGTTGGCTCTGTGATCTATAAGATCTCCTGTAGGAAATCTCGAAGCCCAGTGAGAAGTGGAAACAAAATGCACACAATTTAGGAGATTAAACTATGCATCAGGGAATCCAGAGCTGGACTTTTCTCAGGAGATGTTGGGTGGTCAGCCCTTTTTATTCTGACCCCAAACTAACATGGGCACTTTTTTCTGAAATTATTCTGATCTGCCTCTTTTCAGTTAGAGATCTATCAACAGAGAATGGCACATTTAATCTGCAAGGACTTCTGTACAATGCACTAAAAAATATGGTTGAGATCTTCGTGACTTCACACACACTCATTTCTGTAATTATGTCTTTTCTGTAATTGTGCCTTTGCTTGTCACTGTATCTGTTCTTTTATTGATAACCACAGGAATTCCCCAGGCCTGAAACATGGCTGGCCCTCTGTAATACATTTCTAGCTAGGTGGAAAGTTATTTTGGATGTGTCTTCTGAGCTTGCCCTAGATCTGTTTACATTAGTTTTTATATTTTCATGACCACTTTGTGTTTAGGCTTTATTTGCCAAGGCATATCAGTGCAAAGAGAAGGATCTGTAGCTCCACGAGTCTGTTTGGCAGAGAGGGCTTTTTTTAAGATGATTCAAGGGCATGTTAGCTCATGGACTGTTAAAAAAGCATTTTGCTGTATTCAGATTACTTCCACTGTTGAATCAAGTTGCCATACATGCAGTAATCAAATATCTTGCATTGATAAGACCCCTTATGTTAACAGTGTAAAGATTTCTGCTTAGATATATTGTCAAACTTTTTTTTTCCTTTTTTTTTTTTTTTTTTGTGAGGGAAGGGACTCTCATTTTAAACTGGTGCTTAGTGAAAACACTGTTTCTTTATTTGGAGAGCATGGATGCTCAGAGGGTCACTCTCCTGCTTGAGGCAAGCACTAAGGTGTCAGTGTTCAGTTTCAGAAGGATGAAATGCCAACCAGCAAAAGCTATACCCCCCTGCTTCCCCTCGTTGTGAAACGCTGTCTATGGAGAGTGCTGTACCAGAAGGTGTATGGGGTGGTGCACCATGCCAGGGCCTTACGCCATCTCATGGCGTTCCTGCAAGCCTGCTCCTCTGCCTACAAGTCTTCAGCAAATCGGGGAGCGGTGGGATGGGAGCTGGTTCTAAGGCTGGTGGCAGCTGGGAGGTGCACAGGGCGGAGCACCTGCCCTGGGTGTGGTGTGGTGTGGTGTGGTGTGCTGCCTGCCAGGAGCCCCAAGCACCTGGCAAGGAGGAAGCCGAGTCAGTAGGGTTAGTAGCTTCTTTCCGTTTGTATTAAAACGGCTGTGAAAGTGCCTTTAAGCAGGAAAGCAGTGATTGCGCAGACGGTCAGGGCAGCGGGAGGCGTTTAGACCTGCACTAGTAGGTTTCGTTTTTTCAGCAATGTACTCGGAATGTTCGACGCTTCCTAACTGTGAACGCGGGCCGGGGGGCACTAAAACTTCATAACTGTGAACGGAGGGGGCGTTCGAGAGACATCCTCGCTGGCCCGCGCGCACTTTTTAAGCGAAGCTGTGGAGTTTCTTTGTTCGCGTTAGAAACGCAGAGGGAACTACAGCCCCCAGGGGCCTGGGCGCCGCCTCCTGCCCGCCCCAGCTCGGCTGTGGGCGGAAGCGGCGGCGACGCTGCCTCAGCGCGCGCCTGGGGCTATCGCCGCCGCGGGGCCATGGAGCTGCCTAGGTCGCGGCTGCTGGCGGTCAGCGAGGAGCTGGGCGAGGCCGAGCTGGCGGCTTTGAAGTTCCTCAGCCTGGAGCACATCCCCTTGAGGAAGCTGGAAGCCATTCGGAACGCACAGGACTTCTTCGAGGCGCTGCGGGAGAAAGGGATGATCGAGGCGGGGAACCTGTCCTTCCTGAAGGAGCTGCTCTACCGGATCGGTCGGATTGACCTCCTGGCTGCCCACCTGGGCTCCAGCCGAGAGGAGATGGAGAGAGAGCTTCAGATCCCGGGCAGGGCACGGGTGTCAGCCTACAGGCGAGTGGCCGGCGGCGCAGGTTCATCGGAAGGGCGGGGGGGGAGGGTCACGGACGCTGCACTCCGCCGGTGGTCGGGCCGAGCCTCAGCCGGGAGCTCGCTCTCTGGGCTGCCTTCCTCCCGTGGCCGGCGTTCGCTTTCACCGGCGCTTGCGCGCTACGCTGAGGTTCGGAAGCACACAAGCATCTTCCGAGAGAAAGCGGGTACAAGCCAGCTCAACTTACTGAAATTTCTGTCCCGTAGAAGGGAGACAACTAAAGCCGTATCTTTCAGAAATACTTAACAGCTCCCGGGTGCTGCGCGATGCGTGAAGTGGCTGGGTGAGAGGGGGTTTTCAGCTCCAGAAAGTTTCAGCGTGGTTTTGATTTTATGAAAACAGATCTTTTTAATTGCAGCTGAAAATGGTTTGACTCAAGGTTGTCTTGTGACTGGCGTCCCACCATTTAAAAACGAAAAAAAAGAGGGATATGTGCTGGTGGAGCAGGGGTTGAAGGGGCAGCTCAACAGGGCGGAGTTAAATTGCGCTGACATGACGAGACAGTGTCCTCCTCCACTTCTCTTTCTAGATACCTGCTCTTTCAGCTGTCAGAAGATATGACCAAAGATGAACTGAATTCTATAAAGTTTCTTCTGGGGAAAGAATTACCAAAATGCAGGCAAAACTCCGACACTGTAACTGTAAGAATTACTTTAATCCTTCCTTTTTTTTTTTTTTCTTTTTTTTTTTTCTTTTTTAATTATTATTATAAGCCATAGGGGCATTTGGGTTGTTAGGAGAGGAATGAGTGTCACTCATCTTACGGTGAAAACACCATAAGAACAATGGTGCATATAGGACTTCTGTGCTAGTGCTATGTGTAACTTTTGCAGCAGTGTCACAGCACAGAGCATGGGCCAGCCCTGTGCCAAGCCCAGAGGCCTTCATGTCCAAGCGCCATAGGGGGTTAGAAGACTCAGTGGCTTTGATTAGTGGAAGACTGATGAGCACATCCACTCATCTTGCCCAGCTGATTTTCTTTTGCCACTTTCTAAGCCATTATCAAATGCAGAAAATCACCCACTGTGGCTGTTACTTTATGCTTTTGTTCTTTTTATCTCCAGACTCAGAAAGTACGGATCTAAGCAGCAGGTCCTTACCAGGGCCAAAGAGCTTGGAGTTAACAAATAGGTTTGTGGGAGATGTTAGGCTATCTCAGCCTACAGTTCTGACAGCTGGGTATCTCGTTCTAATGAAAACTCTTATAGTGTGTTCCCTCTTTTCTTGGAGGACTGTGACCCTCTGGTGATCGATGTTCTAGTAAATCCTTGGGGTGACCACAGTGCTCTGCCACTCGATGTTTGGCAAGAGGTCCTGTCCCTTGGTTCCCCTTTTACTTCAGAGCAATCTCTACACCACGCTTGCATGGTTGTACCCATTTTTGTCATCACTTAGGATGGTTACTACAGTGATTCTTGTGTTTCAGTTAAGTGCACAAGGTAGCCACTGGAAGTCAAATGAAAGAAAGCAAACATTAAAAATAACATTGTATGTTCCTGTATGATCACCATTAGATCTCCTGGATTAGATCTCACTAGATCTTGGCATTTCTGAGCTGTGGAAGGGAAATGAGTATGTTTTTAGGTCTTTGTAGTTAAGAGTACTTGCAGGTTTTGTTGAACTAGGTGTAATTGACTCAGCTCAGGTCTCAACTGACCTACTGGTGAGCTGGATTGACACTGTGAGTTGCAGGTGTACATTAAAGCTCGGGTGCACATGCATGTGCTGCAGCTTCCCCCCCAGTGGCAGCATGGATGTGCCCTAAGAGCAAACTGCCTTTCTGATTACCCAGACAATGCTCGACATTTTCACTGACATGGAGAAGAAGGGGATTTTGGGAGAAGACAACCTAAGTACCCTGAAGAGTCTCTGTACAGAAATAAACATCAGCCTGTTGAAGAGAATTGAAGAGTATGAATTAAACCTGTTTGGTAAAACAAAACAAAACGGCCTCTTTCCCATAGTTATTCTTGAAGTGACACATTGGTATCATAAAGGACTAATAATGAATGCTTTTCAGGTCAAGAAGAGATGCTCATCGCAGAGGAAGAGAAGGGCAGCACAGGAGTCCCTGAAGGTAATTGAAAACCTCAAAAAATGTTTAGATTTTCCACTTGGCTTCAGCTTTTGGACTCTTTACAGCACTTGAACCTCCCTTCATTACACAGGTGCCTTTCTAAAAACTGTTAAGTATCCAGTTATTTATTAGCTGATCACAATACATTTTACTCTTTTTTTTTCTTTTTTTTTAATTGATTATCTAGTGGTTTATAGCTAACAGCCATTCAACTACAGCTCAGTATTTTCAGAGAACAGTTTTACCTGGGAGGTAGTTGTGGAGATGGAAAACAGGAAGAGAGCTTCTCTCCTTCTCTAATGCTGCATTCTGTACTTAACATTTTTGTCTGTGTTCAGCCCGTTCCAGGTGGCTGGCATCATCTGTGGCACTTGATTCTCCCAGCAGTTGGAATGAACCTTCCCAGGTAAGTCAGGTTGTTTCTTCGAAACATCATCATTTCGTCTTAGATCATTCCTCCGTGGTGTGAACAGTTACTAAAAGCCCAACTGTTAAAAGCACTGTCTAGGAAAAGAAAAATGCACTGCTCTGTAGCATCCTTTATTCTGAAGCTGACTCACAGGAACCAGCTGCTGCAGTGTTAGAACTTCAGAAATATTTGCAAGGGTAGCAAGATAGGCCGAGTTTATTATACCAGGAAGTATGCAGATGGCTGGGCATGGAGAAGTGGGTGAACACAGCATCCAGTGTGGGCTGAACATGCTGATGTGGGTCTGGGGGTTTGCTGCCAAGCTGTGCAGCCTCTGAAAGGCAGTGGGGCAGTGCTTTCCCAGGTCCTGACAGCAACACTGTGTAGGGAGAGCTGCCTCGAGAGAAAGCCAGCTGGCTCTCTTCACCCTGCTGCATCACTAGCAAGGGCTGAGAAGCACCTGGAGGACAGTGCAGTAGTTTCACCAACAGTCTTTTCTTTTTAGCAGCTTGAAGCTTACAAAATGACTAGCCGACCCCGGGGAGTGTGCCTGATCCTGAATAATCACAATTTTGAAAAAGCCAGGGAAGCGGTGCCAGAACTCAAAAACATGAAGAATAGGAATGGGACAGATGTGGATGCAGGTATAGTGAACATTAAAGATGAGTTTGCATATCTTCAAAAATAGAAACCTCATTTCTTTTTTATGTACTAAAAATTTGAATTTCAATCTTCCCATTCTAGGATACTTTTGTCATAGTGGCTGATCAGGCTGGGTTTCCCGTGCCGACAAACCCTGATCAACTCATTAGGCTTTTAGTGGCTGACTCGGAACAATTCACCAGCGTTTTGCTCGCTTACTGGGTTTACTCCAACTTTAAGCAGCAACCTCAGTCTGGAGTTCACAAGCTAGACTACTATCAGACTTATGCATGCTGCTTCTAAAATATGCTCTGAACCAGAACTGAGCATGTTGTTTAACACACAACTTCAAAAAGAAAAAAGACAGCTTGTTGGAATTCAGGGACTCTCTTACCTTGCTGTTGAGGGGCCCCAGTTTTAGCAGGCTGACCTGCAGCAGCAACATAGCTCATTGCAGGTGCTAGTGTCTGTGAGGTGAGTGTATTTTCACTATCTGTGCCAAGAGGTAGAATCAGTCAGTGGGGTTTCCCTGACTGAATTGAACTCCAGTTTAACTCAAGAGGCAGTGTGCATGGGTTCTCTTCCTGTGACACAGGTACTACCCCCATGGGTAGTACCCTATCCTTGGGTAAAGCGGCTCCACTGTTAGTGATACTGTTTCTTTCTAGAAATGCAGTTTGCAATTGCAGACTCCAACCTTCATATAATGAAATGGCTCAAATTCCTTTCTGTTTACTTTCCAGAGTCTCTAATAAGAGTCTTTAGCAAGCTTCATTTTAAAATAGCAGCATATAGAGACCTCACTGCAGACCAAATCCGTGAGACTGTGAACTTCTACCGGGACGAAGATCACAAGGACAGAGACTGTTTTGTTTGCTGTATCCTGTCTCATGGGAAAAAAGGCATTATATATGGTGTTGATGGGCAGGAAGTACCTATCCAGGAACTGACCACTTCTTTCACTGGACAGAATTGCCACTCACTTGCTGGAAAACCAAAAGTCTTTTTTGTTCAAGCCTGCCAAGGTGATGCTTTCCAGCAAGGTGTGACCATTGAAACAGATTCTGGAGAGCAAGATTCTTCTGTAGAAACTGATGCAAGATTCCAGCTCGAGTGCATCCCTGCAGAGGCAGACTTCCTCTTGGGCATGGCTACCCTGCAAGATTACGTTTCTTACAGAAGCCCAAGGCAGGGGACCTGGTACATACAGGCATTGTGCCAGCACTTGGAGTACAGCTGTCCTCGGTATGTTATGTTTCTATAAGCTTCTTTTTGGCGACACATGTATTTTCCTTCTGAATGACAGTTTTGATTTGGTTGCAGAGGTAGATGATGTGCACTGGGAGTTCTCGCTCAGACTGAAAACAGTAATGAAGGACAGCAACACTGTGCAGATAACTCAAAGCAGTTTATGTAACTGCTTTGAAGCCCCTGTAAAACAGGAGCCATTAGCATTGGTATAGATAAAGGTATATGAGAATGAGTTATTTTTTTTCTGATGTAAACTGCTTCCTTAATACAAAACATACATCTGCTTTTACAGGGGAGAGGATATTCTCACCATCCTGACAGCAGTGAATCAAGAGGTGAGCAGAAAGACTTGCAAGCCAAATGACGAGAAGCAGATGCCACAGCCCAGTTTCACACTTAGGAAAAAGCTCATCTTTCCTGTCAACTAATTGGGAGGGAACTGCATGGCAGAGGAAGCTGTAAGGAGCCCGGAATCTGCTGATACCAGCTAAGAATTTGGTAAAAACCAGACTTTCGGCGTCTGCTTTTACCACAAGGGCAAATGTTTTTATTGAAAATACAACTAAGGACCAAAAACATCTTTATATGTGTGACACTTAATACTTCGAAAGCATCTGTGAGCTGGTCTCTGATTTGTGGTTTGCTAGCTAAAATATATTCAGGGTCCTTGATTATCTGTACCACAGTGCTGTGCCTTTAATAAACTGTCTTTCCAATGCAGATTTTACAAGACAACTGTTATGAAGCCTTGTGTATTTTATCCACAAGTTTTAAAAATAAAGGGACTGGGGCAGATATGGGGTATAATCAGCTGACATCAGTGTGTTTTGTTACTTCTCACCAGCATTTAAAATCATTCATTCGGAGTGTCATGGTACACCTCAAGGAAAAGTCAAGTGCTTGTCCTCCAGCATCAGCAGCAGGATGTGGCTGTTGACCTGCATTTCAGATTATCTTCTACACAAAGCAGTCTTAACAGTGAAAACCGGTTGCCAAGTACAGCTTTATGTTTGCATATGTCCAGTTATCTGATGTTCACTTACCTTGCTGATCTTCGGGTCTCAGTTCTAAGCACAGCAAAAGGAGAAGGTGCCAGGTAAACACCCAGAATCTTAAAAACATTTTTATATTGCTTCCTCTCATTTAGTATGCACACAGCATACATTCATTCACCACTTCTCAGCAGCAAGCAGGTGTTTGGCCACCTCCAGGACAGCAGGACTCCATCACCTGTAAGACCTGGAAAGACAAACACCATCACTCCAACACACACCCACACACCTTTCCCCCCACCCCTTCTTCCCTAGCTTTATTGCTGAGCATGACATCGTATGGTCTGGGATATCCCTTTGGTCAGTTTGTGTAGTTGTGCCCTCCCAGCTCCTTGTGCACACTCAGCTGCCTCACTGGCAGGGCAGTAGGAGAAGCAGAAAAGGCCCTAACTTGTTTAAGTAGTTCTTAGCAATAAATCCCTGTGTTAGCAACAGTCTTTTGTTCAGCAGAAACCCAAGACATAGCACCACACGAGCTCCTATGAAGAAAATTAACTGTACCCCGAACAAAACCAGTACCCATGTTTTCTGTCTTTCCAATTAATTTGAAAGTTTCTGCTAAGAGTGCAACTTCCCTTGGGTTATCCAAATCTATGCACACTGAGAGCTCAGCTGCAAGAGTTAGGTATTTTCAAGTAGAGACTCCCAACACAGACAAAAGGCCTTACTTGTATTGAGATCTCCATTGTATAAAAAGCTAAAGGCTTTTGTTCCTGGCAAGACTGTCTGAGGTCTTTATTTTAGCAGTTTTGACCAACTAAAAGGAAACCAAGAAAGAAGCTCAAGGCACTTCCAAATCTCATCTCTGCAGAACCACTCCAGAATTTTTCCGAATTGCTAAAGCCCTGCTGATTTAAGTGGCTTAATAAACCTCTTTTCTCCAGGAAGCTCTTCCTTGTGCCCTCCTGAGGTGCACCTGACTTTTTGTCATTAGTTCTATCTCTTCTCCTACATCTTCAAAGGGGTTACAGCTCTCTTCCCTTACTATATCTGAAGTGCTAGAAAGCAAGTGGAGAAAAAAAAAAAAAAAACCTCCCCAAACTCTTACATACTGCATAGACTCTTACAAAGCTCCAGCTCAGGCATTTCAGGACAGTTGAAATCTCTTGAGTTCAACAGGAACTTGTATACTGACATTAATTTTCTTACTATATGCACCATGAACAGCTTTGATGCAAAGAGAGCACATAGCCAGGAGTCCCAACTCTACCACTATCTAGCATTCCTGTGGTGCCAATTACCTCCTTTGTGGGACACGCTTCTGTAATGTCCTTAGTTAATTAAGTTGGTAACAGGCCTTTGCAAATACATGGACATGCAAATACAAATGTGTTAAGTATTCATGTGCATAATTGCAACAACTGCAATGTTAGCAAACAGTGTTATCTACTTGCTAGTGAAGGAAACTTCTTGCAACCCAGATCCTGGTGTTCTAGGTTACAGGTCAATCCTGCCTAACCATTTATAGGTGTGACAATTACTGAGAACAGTAGGAAGAGAATGTCTCTTCAAAATGTTCAACTTATGAACTTTGCATGCTTCAGCATGCAAAAAACTGAGCTGAAGAGTCAGCTTCAGTCTGACAAGAGTGCAAGCCCATCTCCTCCTCCTCATGTCAGAAAATAAGAGCAGGATACGTGCCTATAGGATGATGGTGGTTCTCAGTTCTTTGAGATGTCACACACAACAGACTACTAGAGGAACCACTGTCAGTAACAGACCAATTCAGGTAAGAACATCAGTGCTGTTCTCATCCTGTACCACTGAAGGAACTCAGTATTTGGGAGAAAAGGATTGGAACCTTCTAGCCTGAAATGCGAGTGGCAGGGCTTGTGCTGCAGGTAGCATGCTCAGCCCCAGGCTGACACAACTGAGAAGAATTTGGCACCTTTGTGACAAGAGACCTTCAGTGTGACCTATGCAAGGGGAGAACTCTTCAAGGGCAAGTAGCTTGGCTTCCATCTCTACTCTCATTTTATCAGAGGGGGCTGACATACATCGGCTGCTGAGATGGAAAAACAACAGAGCTGTTATTAGACAACAGTGTTGTGTCCAACACAGGAATGCTACTGAAACATATTAGCTGTTGTAAAAAACTAAAAGCAGGAGGAAAAAAAAAAAACCCTACACAAAACCCCCTCCCAAAGTACCAGAACACATGAACACATTAAAGTGAGGCTTACATTAAAATATTCTGTCTAGAGGTTGATTAGCTATTCTTCATTTATGAAGATTTTCATTCTTAAATGAAAGGCTTTTCAAACTGCAGCAGAAGGTACTCACTCTAAGTGTGACATTTACATTTGCACACTTAACTGTGCAAAGTCAGGTCACAGATGGTACTGCACATCTGCCACCTGCTTAGGTATAAGCACAACAGCAAACAGCCCAACACAGCCTGATTTAAGTTTATAAATTAACTTCTCAGCTTTTACAGACAGCACTTGTAGAGATGCCAACTCACTAAGCTTGTGTACAGTATAATAGTCACTGAATTTTAGCAAAAAGAAAAAAAAAAGCCTAATTTTAGTTTTATTACAGAATACTGTAGTATAAATGATGACATATGGAACAAACCACACAAAATGATCAATATACTGAAAAATGACAAGTTATACATGTTTATTATAAAATTTACACTCCACTATGAAACAACAGTAAGTGCAAAAAAAGCAGATGTAAAAAAATACCATGAAGTTCCCAGACCATTCAAGCACTGTGTGTAATTCCCTCATGTAACAGCCAAATGAGGCCCAAACCCAATATTCTCTTTCTCTCTACTGCTGTTTGATTCCAGTAGACTTTTAACTTTAACCATGGGTATTTTGAGCATGCAGGTATCAGTGAGTTTATTAAAAACAGTGAAACTAGAAAGACATAAATTTGTGCTTGGTTTAAGCCAATCTGAATAAAGGTAAATACTACAAGAATTTCCTTTTGTCTCTTGAAACTTTTACAAGCATGGGTAAATCCTTTCTTTCTAGCAACTGTTTTTGTCTCAAACCTGAAAGATAACACAACCTTTCCAAAATGCAATTCTCCATTCCTTCTACTTCTACCTCCTGCTCAACCCAATCATACTTGTGCAGGATCAAAAAGATTTTGTGTAGCATCTTGGCTATCTTAGTCATGCAAATGTGTCTCCTGTTACAGGAGGCAACAGAAGCCAAATCAGTTCCTAGAATAATGTCAACTTTTAATAATGTGTTCTCCAAAAGATGTATAGTATTCAAAACAGTTTATCTTCTAGGTTTCATCACAAAACAATAAACTTGGAAGAACTACCAATTTTCCCTGCTGCTGCAAGCTAGGCACTTACATACAAAATGCACTTGACAATTTCAACAACGCTCCACCACAGCATCAACCAACTGGATAAACACCCAAACACATGGTATAGAGATTCTTCTGTTTATTCCTTGCCTTGTGTGAAGTATCTGATGACACATCATCCTACAGAAAACAGAAAAACCTCTCCACAAACCGATAGCATTGTTTGGCTGAACCAGTTTATATTGTTGGGCTATGGAATATAGAAGCCTCCTAAAGAGAGACATGCATTTTAATTAACATGCTTTCAGATTAATTTTAACTGAAACCTGGTCAGCCAAAGGAATTCTGATTTGGTTGATTTGCTACTTCTGCTGATAACACACAGAATGATCCAATGGCTGTACTTATCTAATGAAGTTAGAAACACAGTATAATAAAATTTCTCTCTAACTTACATGTATTCCTATAATAAACACATATAAAATGGACATACTATACACTTATCTGTTGATACAAAACTGTCTAATCTTTTGTTAACTCGCTCCTGTTGTTTCCCTAAAGTTACAAATACACAGTAGACATACCTATCTTAGTTCACTGGAGAGCAAAACTGCCTTCCCCTACTCTTTTCACTCTTACCTTGTTTAGTTAGGCAAGAGCCCATGCACAGCCAAGTACATACAAAGATAAATACTTACATGAAGAAATTAAATATTTTTCATTTAAAAAACAAAATGAACCCGTATATAGTATTTTAAATAAAATTCACTTTTTTGTCTAAGATTTTGCTTACACAGCAAAAGGCAAGTCCAGGAGTTCCTGAATATTTCTGTGCGCTGCTGACAGACAAGTTTCTGCTAAAAATCCCTGTGCAAGTTTGAAAGTGGTTACTCCTCCCTCTCCTTTTACAAAAAAAAAAAAAAAAAGACAAGAGTCATCAGAAGATCTATAGAACTGTAAAAGCAGAAAGGCCATATTAGAAATTTCTGATAAACTAGGTTAAGAAGCTTTCTTTTCCTACCCAACTCCACTCAACTCTGCATCAACAGGGGTGCTCATTATGGTAGATGTACCTT
Source organism: Megaceryle maxima (assembly GCA_024605025.1). Taxonomy (NCBI): domain Eukaryota; kingdom Metazoa; phylum Chordata; class Aves; order Coraciiformes; family Cerylidae; genus Megaceryle; species Megaceryle maxima. The sequence goes on from JANHGN010015875.1 coordinate 38,906, forward strand.
AGGGCAAATGCAAATTAGTGTAATTACACTGAACACACCTTGTACCCAGACAGGTACCAGCCATGTCCCACATACAAGCAAGGTAAACTTGTTTTATCAAATTATATGGCATTTAAACTCTAAGATAATTTCAAAATGTTGATAGGTACAGTGAAAAACTACATAAAGATTGAGAATCTGTTTCCATTCAGGTCACTAGCAAAGACCCATTGCTCCAAGGAATTTTTGGCAAACTCTTTCTTTCAAGTTACACTATACATCTATTGTGGATTATTCAGTTATGACTAGAATCTTGGACAGGAGGGAATCAGAAAAAAGCAGCCTGGGCAGTAATATTTTGCTGATTACTGCTCAAAAAAAATCAGGTTTCTAAAATGGATGTCTCTTTTGAGACAAAGTCTGTCTCAGCTTTATTCAGAATCGGGTTCAGAACCACTGTCCCTCATCAAAACACAGGATTCCAATGTAGACAAATTTGGTTTATGTTCATTACAATGCTACAAAGAACACTATTTTTTGTCTTCCAGTCTCTAAATACAGACTGGGAGCTTTTGCTCTTAATGAAATCCTTTAAACAAAATCCTGCTTAAAATCAAACAAGTGAATGAAAGACATGAATTTTACTGGAGAACTCTCAAATATACATATTCTCTACCTAAGAGAAGAGTCTGGTTATTGAATTTCTGACACTTGTCTTTAAATAAATATTCTCCACTTATGTCAAATAAAAAGGAACCCTGAATCAAGCACCTAGGTTTTATTTCCTTCTGCAACACTGAAACGTGCCTGAGATTTTTTTGGAGGTGTATGCAAAAATACCTTTATTTTAAGAGATGCACAGCACACTTTGAAAGATTTCTTATCCTGATGTTTTGCCCTATTATATACTTGTCTGCTTCTTAATTCTTATTTATTGCACCGTCCTCTGTGTGCTTCAGAAGCTCTGTAAAGAAATTTCTGTTAATAACTCACTAGCACAATTGCACTCTTTCAAAATATAAATCCTGACCACCAGTTTCATGTGTTCATAAACAGACATATTGTTTTCTTACACAGAGCTAAAGGTTCTCTCCCTTGCTTCTCAGAGTGAGGAGGAGTTCAAACAGGTACAGTTTCTAAAGTGGAAAATACAAGAATAAAAAAAAATTAAAAAAATCCAAGTTTTCATATTTGTTTGCTACAGAGCAGAACTTGGACCAATAATGCTGGTAAGATTGACTGTTATTTTAATATGATATTTAAATGATATAGCCTGACTGCTAACAACTAGTAAAATACTATAGCTGTATGGTGGGGAAAAAATAAACAGCACCTGCAAAACGGTTTTACACATACACTTTGAAAGGTTCTAATACTAAGAATGCCTACAATGGTCTTTTATTTTTTTGCTTAAGACAGGTGCTGAAAGAGGGCTCAAACCTAAGCTTTGGCTTTTTCTCTCTCATCTTCCCCAAAAGCCTTCTTCCTCAAACCCAGGCAATTTTTCTTCTTCTCCTTGATCCCAACGCTTCTCTCTCCCACCTCTTTAACATGCACGTGCCTTCTCCAACTCTTCTGTAACACTCTAATGATGCCTGTACTGGATGTTTATCCCTCATGTATAATTTATTATGCTAGAAGTCAGTATTTTTTCAGAGCAGTCAGTCCTCCTTTAGGATATCCATTTTTGATGACTGTGTGCAAACCGGAGCTCCCAGTGCTCCAATCATGGCTGGAAGACTCTGGTTTCTTCTCAGTCCTGCCATTAAGTTGCTACCTGAATTTAAAAACACAGCCGAGTCCTGCCTCTGCAAGCTAACTTCTGGCCCCCGATTCCTTCTGTGGTCCTGTGTCTCAGGGGGCTTGATCACCCTGGCAATACCCAGCCTCTTCAGTCTGTCCACTAGGTTCATCTTCAGCTGGCCTACATCTGGAGTGTTACGAGAGGGCTTTAGGCCATACATTTCTTGTAAGAATGTTTCTGCTGGTCGAGAAGCCAGGAAATTTTCTGAGTGATGCACTCGAGGCTCAAATGGTGGAGGAGAAGGACAAGGTGAACGTGAGGGAGAATTTGGTGGAGTAGAAGGAATGGGAAGAGTTTGAGAGGGCTGTAGCAAAGGCAGTTTTTCTAACACGGGGCTATCATAAACCTTGGCAGAGATGCCTCGTTCTTGCAACAGTTTAGCCAGACTGCTCGTGCTGCTGAAGGTAGTAGTTGAATCTCTTCTGTTGGTGAGAAATTCTCCAATACTAAGTCTGTAAGACACAGCTGGAGTGCTCATTACTGGGTGTCCAATACTGCTGCAACTATTTCCAAGTGAAAATGGGGCACCCATGGAGCTGGGGAAATAAAAAAGAGAGAAGATGCACACATTAGACACCTTTATACCTGCTCTGCACTGTATTCACCTTTTAGTATACAGAAGGCTCAAGAAAAAGTGAAGTACTGCTATTGGCTGTGGCAGCTTCAGCTTTAGCAGATTCAGAATTACTGTTCTGTAAAATATCTAGAAGATAGTACATGGACAGAAAGGTTTTGGTCCAAGCACCAATGAATATACCTTCTGTAGTCATCTATACTGCATTAGATAGAATACCAACAGAGATGTCTAGTAATGGTTTAAAAAAAAAAAAAAAAAAAGAATGACAGAATGGGAAGAGAAATTACCATAGAACCGGAAATTTTTTGGGGATTTTTTTGGGGGGGGGGTTGTTTTTGTTTGGTTTTATTGTTTGTGGGGTTTTTTGTTTTGTTTTGTTTTCCAATAGGAATACGATACAAGGCATTTGCTATTTAAGAGTATAAATTTACTTCCTTTAAGTTACTCTAACTTGTTTTAATCCTTGTTCTAGAGAATTTCAAGTTTCCCCTTTGTAATTACAACTTTTTTCATGAGTGACATGCTCTGTGTTGCCTAACTGCCTTGGTACTTTTTTAAATTTGTACATATATCAGAAGCCAGAAAGCAACTCTTTTAATGCTATGCAGCAATATAAAGGATATCAGCAGTCATCATACCTGGGAGTAACTTGAGTGACATCAGATGGGTGAAGGATCCTACAGGTAGTAAAGGTAAATGTGGAATTTGTGGAAGACAGACACTTCCCTGGATTCAAGGCTGCAATGTAAATTTACAGCCATTAAAGGTAAAAATAAAGACAAACAAGGACTACTCAAAGCAAAGTTTTAAGATAATGTTACTATCACTTCTAAGTTTTTGGTTTTGGTTTGTTTGGTTTTTTTTTTTTTTTTGAAGTAAAGAACAAAGACAGCAAAGACAACACTGTCAGAAGACCAAACGCTTTGCATTGAGAAAAAGACACTGGGGAAAAATAAATAAATAAAACCCATGGTTCTTACCAGTGCATGGTACTGCTGCTGAAGTAACAGCTGGCAGGAAAATCCCTGATTTTGCTGCTGTGCATTTCTTTTCCTCTGGGAAGGACTTTTGCACTTGAAATGTTATACCTCCTTCACCTTCTTCCTCATCATCCTCCTCCAAGTCAGAGATGTGGTACACAGTATCATCAGGCAGAGGAGTAAAACCTTTTGTAACAACACCTGGTCTTGAGTCAAGAATGGTGCCTAGGTTGGGTCGAGCAAGCTGCTGCCAGTGAAAAAGGGTCTGTGATCCTGGTGTGACAGGAGAGAAGAGTCTCAGAGAGCAATAACCTACTGTGGTACTAAGTTACTCTAATTCATCATCAAAACATCTGGTGCTGGCACTGTGATACACATGACACTTTAAAAAGCCTAACGCTTAGTGCTGTGTAAGAAAGCCAAGCAGAAAGTGATACTGATGAGCTAGTTGGCTCATAGTCTACCAAATACTACAACTTCCTCTTACTGCCTATCACACCTAGCTGTACATACACCAACAAAGATTTATTGGCAAATTAAGGTAAACTCCTTCTGCTGGCAAGGGAAGGAAGATCAACCTCTTACCTTCAATGGGTTTGACAATTTGCAATTTTTCTGGTAGGAGGACACGGAGATTAGTAGAGCTGGCAGAGAGATCAGTGAATTCCGAGTTTGTACCCAGGGAAAAACAGCCTTCTGTTGGGGTACTACAGCCACTAATCCCTTCTTTCTGCTCAGCCAGCAAATGTATTTTTCGCTCCCATTCCTCCTCAAAGAACTGCTTCTCACTCAGGTAGTTCTGACAACGGAGGGAGAGTCTGTGCAGAGCTGTGACTACATCATTGTCTCCAGGGGTTCCTGGCTGGTCAGGATTACGAGTGTCTCTGTGAGAAATATATTAATAGATATTAAGACCACGAAATTAACTATTTCTCTCTTACATAGCAGAGGTCCAGTCTGGATTTAGTTTTGAATCAGTTTAGAAAGAAGATAACAGGCTGTGTTTCTTACTTCAAGTTCTTCTCAGAGCTGCTCCTCTGGGACATCTGTGTGTGGCTCTCCAACTGGTGTACACCAGACTGGAAGGGCTTTGCTGTCATAACAACACTTGACCGATTAGATCCAGGGATTGGCAATGGGGCAGGAAAGGAAGAATAGCGGCCACGAGTGACATTAGCAACCCTGACAGTGTCAAATACTCGTTTCTGTTGACCCCTACAGAAAAAAGACAATGAAACAAATGTGGTTTTCAGAAGTATTTTGAAAAATATGTAATAAAGAAAAACCTCTGAACAACAAACTTTCAATTGTCTGCAGAGATTCAACTAAAGATTCTAGTCCAGAAAAACAGGATTGCCTAAGACACTCATGTTTTCAGGACTACTCCTCTATTAAATATCAGAACTACCACTCACTTTGACTTAAAAGACCTGAACCTCTATTGATAATGCCCTGAAGACATTCAAGAGCATACATTTAACATATACATGCTTTCATAAGCAGGTATTTATTACTTCTTGTCCAGAAGTAGGATATCCAGGAAAAGGTCTTCAAGGCTTTGGAAACTGTTACCAGCCTTTAAGCTATAATTTAATTTTCCTGAGAATTTTTCCATAAGCATTAAAAATTCATAAAACTAGTCCTGTGCATCAGCATAGAAAACTTACTAAAGAGTAAGTTTATATCAACATTTATAGACAATTTATGGAAATCAATTTCACCTTACTTAATACAAGCATATGGAAAAAAGTAAAAATAGTACAAAGAAAACTGAAAACACACTTTTGCTTGGAGAGAACAGATTTGTCACCCTGACTCAATTCCTTCCTCATTGTTCCTTCAATTTCTGCTGCAAGGGAATCCTAGAGACAAATAGAAACCAGAAAAAATGACAAAGGTTAGATTCAAGTCTTCCTTTTTTAGCAGAAAAGATCTTTAAAGAAATACTCAAATTTGTTTCCCTGATATCAGTATGTTTCTGACAAACCCTTTGGTCTCTTGTCCTGGTTTGAGTGAGAACAGAAGTAATTCTGTTCAGTCATTTGACTTTTCAGCTCAGTTCTTCTCACTCACTGCACTGTCTGCAGTCAGCAGCCTGTTTGCACAGACAGTGTCTGCTGCTGGCAGTGAGAACACCCCACCTTTAGAGTTACTACCAAGGGTTGGTGTGCAGTCCAAGGCCACTGCTGGATCCTGTGCACCACATTGGGGGGTGCAGGAGAGTGAAAGGCTGCACCTGCAGGGAGGAGCAGACAGGGCAGGTGCTCCCAAACTGACCAACAAGGGATTCCAGCCCATATACATCATATTTGGTATAAAGCAAAGGGATCTGGAGGGTCTTTCCCAGGCTCTTCTCCACTCTTGGGCCTTTTTGCCAGCTTTGCTTGGCTTGGCTCAGGTCCTCTTTCAGTTCCTTCCTCAGAGCATCCAAGGAGGACTCTGTCAGCTCTGCCTTCAATCCCAATCGGTGTGTACCAGAATCCAGCTCCTGAACACAGCTCCCATCTGCTGCGGGGCCCAGTCTGGGACTCTCCCAGTGCCTGCTCCACAGCATCAGCAGTGATGGTGATGTAATTACCATCAGGGGGGTTGGGTCTGATAATGGGTTTGTATATATTCTATTTTTATTATTATTATTTCAATTTTCATTCAAGCTGTTTTAGTTTCCTTTTCTAATCTCTTATTCCCTTTCTCCTGCCCTTTGGGGAGGGAGGGGGGTTAACAGAGAGTATCTGTTATCAGTCTAAGGGGCTGGCCTGACCCTAAACCATGACATCTCTGAAGAAAGGTCATGGGAGTGAGTTTTCCACTGTAACTACACCTATGTATAATCAGTATGGGTTCAGTTTACCTACAATTGTAAGAGCACTTCTTACAAGGCTCCCTTGCCTTCTACAAAATAGTTCCTGATGCAGCTACTCTAATGGCTGTTTTACTCATATAGTTTCATGCTACTCCATGCCAACGTGCCAGTCTGTGTATGCCTTGCTAAGCAGTATTTATTACCACAGGAAATGCTCCACATGACTGATGGTGACAGAGGCAAGCAACAGAGGTAGCCCTGCTGCGCAGCAACTTCACTTCTTCTTGTGATTCATGCAACATTCCCAGACACTCTGCATTTCGATCTTGCAACTCATGTAGCTGAAACAGAAAAGACCAAGTAACACCAGTATGCTTCAAAGAAAAGACAGAATTAAACTGAATTAACTCCTACAGAAACCCCTATCAACTGAATCAACACTAACAATTTTCCAACTGCACAGCATGCGCCAACATCTGAAACAGACAACGGTCAGCAAAGCAACTGCACCAATTTTAGTGGTGAAGCATGAAATCCAAATTAAGACTTGGAAGATGTATGATAAAATCCAAAGGAAAATACATCAGAAAACTCTGCAAATGCAGTAACTGCTGATGCAGAAGAAGCAAAAAAGAGAACTTCCTTGAAGTCTAATGAGCTACAGTATTGTTGATACCATCAGTAATGCTCACTCTAAAACATTATTTTTTTCTCTTATCATTATTAAGAATAGTAATACTTCCCTACTTGGAACACCTTCCTTGCCTTTCATACTCCTGTGAACTACAAAAACATTTGTGTAGACATAAATAAAAATAATTATTCTTTTCCTCCAATCATATGACTCCAACCACAATGAAAAATTAAGAGCCTTACATAATCAGAAAACTAAGAGAGAATGGGAACTATTGGTTTTTTTCTCTTG
>JANHGN010015877.1:1736-21822 GCA_024605025.1 Megaceryle maxima
TTTTTTTTTTTGATATTTTTTTGGTTTTTTTTTTTTTTTTTTTTTTTTTTTTTTTTTTTTTTTTTTTTTTTGTGGCTAGCTTTGCAAAATGATTTATTAGTTGATTCATTAGTCTGGAAAAGGAGAGCACTATGTCATCTTTCTTGCCTTAGGAATAACTAACAAAACAAGGCTTTCTAGATTGCTGCTGTCATTAACTATCAAATCTGTTTACCTTTCTACTAGGAAGTGAGTGCATTTTTTTTCCCTTTAAGAAATTGTTGTATGATAATGTTTTCTTTTTATATTGTAAAGGTTTATGGACAAGTTATTCTACAACTGTCACTGCAGTACAGTCATACAGGTTCATGTTAGCACTAGGGTTGCATGGTATGCAGTTTTAGTTTTTATGTAATGTATTGTTATATGTATAGTTTAGCTTATATTAAACTTTTTGCTTTATATTTAAGTTCTGTCTGTCTACTCTTTGTTAATATGTGAGAGCCGTTTCTAATATTGATTAATTTTTTGGAACCTCTTTTTCATAAAAAGAGGCTTTGTCTTGTTGTTGTTGTTTGTTTTCTGAGCAACTACCTAAAGCAGCAGTCTGTCAATAACTATAGAGTGTTATAGTGTGTTGTAATGGTATGGGAGTAGAAACATGTAGATGATAAGCTCAGGGTGGTGGAAGCATGGAGAGCAGAATCTGGTGACTGTCTTTTTAACCTTACATTGAGCAACTGGCTCAATTAATTATATCTGTACTAAAATGAAAGTAATCTTGTATCTCGACTTCTTTTATTAAGAGTTAGTATACTGTCAGTCCCTGGTTATCAGTAAAAATACTGATGTCATGTAGGATTCCTTCCTTTGCAGTTCTCTAAATTACTTTTTTTATATCTGCCTTGATACCGGAGTCTTTTGTTGTCCAGTTGAGAAGTGTTACCCTTGGTGGTGACTTCATTCTATAGACTGTTCATCTAGAATCTTGTTGCAGGAGCAGAATAATAATGGATGTCATTTGTCACTGTGCTTAATATAAGGCTCTGGGAAGAGTAGTGCAAGACAGCTCTGAGTTGGAAGCTGGAATCTGTGGAGAAAACCAGCAGATTTTAGAGATCGCTAAGCTGTGTCAGGCCTCTGAACAAGATGTATGTTTTAATAGCATGTATGAGCTATAAAAATACTGAGATTTGTAAGGATCTTTGAAGATACACTTGCTTTGAAGCAGAAGGAAGTACACCTACGTTCTTGTGACCAGTCCTTAAACTTGCAGTAACACGAATTCCACAGCCTCCCTAAATAACTTGTTTAGATGCTTAGTTTTCTCCCCTCCCCGGTATCTAACTAAGCTCTTTCAAGGCAAAAAAAGCCCAGGCCAAATGCTGTTGTTTACTGTGCACATAGAGAGCAGTTGACTATTTTCTTTGGCTTTTACATTTTTTGAAAACTTGTTCATTTGTCCTCACACTTTTCCTAAGGTAAATAAATTTGCTTCTTTTAATCTGTCTTCTATGATCATGATTTCCAAATATTTGACTGCTCTCCTCTGTATTAGCTTCTGTTAGCTTGCATTTGTACTACCTCAACGAGATACAGTTTTTCCACTGTGACTTCAGTGCAGAGTAAGGAAGAATTATTACCTGTTGCGTCTGTCTTCTAATATTCTTGGTGATGTATTGGGTAATGTTGGCATTTTTGAATTGTACTCGTAGTGTTGACTTGCTTGGATTGTTTCTTATCATATGGTTGCTTTTCTCCCATTTTTATCCATGTTTTTTTTTGGGGGGGGGGGGGGGATTGTTTATAAATTTCATGTAGCATTTTCACTGCATTCGTTTCTATTAAGTATAGTAGTGGTTTTATTTCCAATTCTGTGCTGCATACTGCAAAAAATCCTTCTAATCTTGATGTCATTCACAAATTTGATGTGTACTCTCATACATTAATTGAAGTATCTCCTAGAACTTGAAAACCACACGTTGCATTTGCTGCTTACCTTTCCTCTAGTCCAGTTATTTTTTCAGAAGACAGTTAGACTTATTTGGTGCTTGTTTTTGACAAGTTTATTTTGTGTACTTTTTTCCTCTGTTGTCCACGTGCTCTAATTGGATTTCAGTGGTTTACTAAAGAAGGACTTATACTATGACTGTTGAATTCTACTCCAAAGTGTTCTGCATTTAAATATTTATTTATACTAGAATCAAACATCACTGTCAGAGAGATAGCATGCAAAGGTGGCTAATGGCAGTACCACAGTAAAAAAAGCAGAACCTTTCTCAAAGATACCTAGTGCCATTCTGTAACTGGGAAGATATTCTTTTTCTATGCTGGAGGAATTTGCATAGTCCACATATCTCAGGTGTGATGGATGCGACACTCTGTAAATCTATTTTGTTCCTCTTCAAAAGAGTGTCAAGAAATCCCTTAATTACTTGCTGAGTTTTTTTCTTTTAAATAATAGTTATGTTGGGACTGGATTTGCCAGTCCTCTAGAGGTATGGTGGCTAGCTCAGTAGTACTTTACCTGTTGATCTATGTTTGTGAAAGTGTTTGAAATTCTCTTGGAAATCTGTTTCAAGTGTTTAAATGGATGGACATACTCACTGCCTTGAGTTTTATGATGTAGATGTTTTCTCAATTCCAGCTGGACTGTACTAAGAACTGACAAGACATGTTACAAAATGTTCATGTAGAGTTTTCTGAAGGGTGGTGGTTTGGTGGTTTTTTTTTGGTTTGTGTTTTGTGGTTTGGTGGGGTTTTTTTTAATAACCTCTTTCTTTCAATGGCACTTCTGAAGGAAATGGTGAAGATCTGAGGTAGATAACAGTAGTATAGATAGATTTAAGTGTTTAACCTCATTATGAGGCTTGTATAGAGCAGCTAGGGCTGGCTCAAGTAAGGTGTAAGACTTTATAAGGCTGCTTTAAATGATGCTCTTACACTGTTAAATGTTTGTTGTTGTGGAAGAGAATGAAATATCTGCACTTGACAGAGCTTGGAAGATGATTATTATCTGGAGCTAATTCTGAGTTACAGATAGTGGCATTAATCTGTTCTTTTACTTCTAGTCTGTGCTTTAAGCCTGTATCACAACTGTTTAGTAAACTATTGCAATATATCCTCTGAAGGTTTGCTGTCCTGCTCTATAGTTCATTTATGTATGGCTGCCTGTTTGGCTGGTATGTTTGGGATTGAATATGAGGCTGTGCTGGCCAAACATTCAAACTGATATACAGTATTTTACAGGCAGTTAATTTTTTGGTACATGTGGTTGGTTGGTCTGGTTTTGCCATTGCAGGTATAATTTGGTTTTATGTGTTGTACTGAAATGTATTTGTAGTAATATTTCACTTACATGAGTTCAGTTAGGGGAATTTAAATTAGTATAAAACCATTAACTGTGGCACTTAATCTTTGCAGATTGATAACACTTTAGTCATAATGCTTCACAGATGCAAGTAATGGTTGTTTGTAACAAACAGTTCTGTGTGTTGAGTTTTGCGGACCAGATTTGTCAGAACACTTACAAAAGTGTTGTGCTATTTGCTTAAATTACAAGGAGTCTACATTATGCCTTGACATCTGACAGTCTGCAAAGTAGTTAAATAGTTAACTGTTAATAGTCAAAACCTACACTGAAGAAGCCTCAGACTAATTAAATGTTGCCTAGACCCATCTCTGAGAGGATTGCAAACCATAATTGTCACCTGACATTCTAGAGTAAAATTTAATGCTCTAGTTTAAAGTATTATTGTGGTCCTCTGGCTTCCTTCTTGTGAAGGAAACATATCCAAAGGCCAGTTGCTGTCCAGTTGTCACGGCTATGAGTTGACACATTTGGACAAATTACTAATTGAAATGATGCCAGTAGTGCCTGATTGTCCTCTTAGAAAGCTTAAGGAAACTAAACAGTAACATTAAATGTGCCATACTCTAAAGTAGTAATATTCTGTTGTGTACTCTTCAGAAACTGAGTAATTTTCTTTTACCCCACCTTTAGTCCAAATGTATATGCAGTCCATCTTCTAAAATCTACATCCCTTCCATTTTTTTTTCCCCCCTTGTAACTTAAAATCAGTCAGCTGCTTTTGCTTATTCTGGCTTGTTTACCAGACTGTTGGTAGGCTACATGTAGTAGTCCTGTAGTCTTTGTGGGTAGGACCACAAGCTGCTACAATTGAAATCTTTCCAGTGTCAGTGTCATAACTTGCACTGGGATTTTTCTCTTGCATTATTCAGTAGAGCTGTTCATAATGGAATGAAAGATTGCTAATAGATACTTTCTGCAAATTGATTTTAGTTTTGGTTTATTGACTATAATCGGTCTTTAATTTCATAAATTAATCATAAGGTTCTCATGTGTCTGTAATAATCAAAGAAATAATACTTAAATTTTTTAAATTCTTTTTTAGCTCTGTAGGATTGAAAGGTGGTTGTATTAAGCAATTCTTGGTTTAATAATATCTAACTTTTGTACACCTAGGGAATGTGAAGTGCTGTATTAGACTAAATGCTAGTCTAAAGCAATACCTTTCACTTAAAAATGTCATGGAGTGGGGAAAAAACTTTAGATGTTATGAACAAACTTCATTATCCTCAGTCTTATAGGAAGAAGAATAATAAAGTATTTCTTAGTATACTACCGGAAGTTTACATACACTTTGTCAGGAAACTGATACAACATAAAATTTTGAGAGGACTCCAGTTTATGGCGTTAATGGTCCCTTTCAACCAAAGGAAGGGGGAGCAGTGACAACAGGAGACTGGATGTCAATATGTATTGAATCTCCGTTAAAAATCCATGAGTCTGGTGAAATAAACTATTGGAATGGTGTCTTAAGGACGCTTTAACCTGCACAGTCACAAGGATAACTCAGTAAATCTGTAGCATATATAATCCTACAATTTATAGTCTTGTCATATTTTAACTGTGGCAATTTATTTCTAAGTGGTTTGTTTTTTTTTTTTTTTATCATAGTTCCTGTAACTAAGACTTCTGCAGAAGTTGTGCAGCTTTTCTTCAGATTTGAGATGGATATTTTAGCATGATCCTGATACAAGTTTGAAGCATCATTAAAGTGAAATCTTGGCAGAAGTTGTCAAGTGTTATTTTTTTTGGGGGGGTTGGTCTTTTTTTTGCTAGCTTGTTTGTTTATTTGTTTGAGGTTTTTTGTTTGGTTTGTTTTTTTAACTTTTATTTTTGTCTGGTTTTCTATTAATGTCCTCAGTATTACAGAAAAATAGTTAAGCAATGAATTCTTTTAAAAATTGTGTTCATAATACTTAAACTATAGTTTAGATATTTGGACTTGAATAATTTAGTGGTCTGAATGGCAAGTACTACCTCCAAAAATCAACTTTAATACTGTATTTTGAAGGCATATATAGCAGCTTAGTCTCTGCTTTCTTTCTAATTTCCACATTTCTTTCCTACTAAGAACTATATAGCAAACAATTGATTTTATTCTTCAGAATATCCTTTTAAATTAAAGTATTTCTAGAGCTTTTCTATTTTTAGCCTTTTCAATAGGAGAGTAGGCCAGAGACCTTCAGTAGCTACCTGTTTGCATTTGGGATGTCAAGAGGGTCTATCTTTTAAAAAAATTTTTTTTGGAGGCAGGAATAGTTGCATGGTTAGGCAATACCACTTCTGAAGCTTTATATGATGTATACTGACGAATGTCTTATTTCTTACCTGTCTAATAGCCCATCTTGGATGTGTCAGTTCAAATTATTGTTTATAGTCAACGAATTATTTTAAGCGTGTATGTTCGGTGTGATCCAGGAGGTTTTTTTCAGAAATACAGGGTAGAGCTTGTAAAAGAAAGATGCTTATGTTGACTAGGGAATTGTTTAACCGCATTATCTATATATCTTAATGGGTAACTTCTAGAGAAATCTTGCTGTTGCTTCAGAATGGGAATTTGAGATCTATCTCCTCTAAAGGTAACTCTCCAGTTCTGTTCACATCACTTTGACATATGGGGATGGTCTGCCTTTCTTGCCTTCAGCAGTGAAACTGTGGTCCCTTGTACAGTGTAAGCTACAGCTCTGTCATGTACAGTTAGCAAACACCTGAAAAGTTTTAAGATGGTCTTCTATATGAAGTTTCCATCGTTCTAAAAGTGTTGGTGGAACAGCCTCTGTGCTGGTCAAATGGCTGGTCAAGCCGAGTTCTGTGTTTTGGCCAAAATGTAGCCTCTGTGTCTGTGTAAATGCACGAGACTGAACTGGAATAGTTAAGCGTGGGCACATGTTAGCAGTTTTGAATCTGAGAGATGGGGCAAATGACTGTTCTGAACAACTCAAATAGGTGCCCAGATGAAGCTGCATTTAGTGATGCTCAAGATGATTCATACTTCTCATTGTTAGAATAACAAAGTGCATGTTGCCGATGAAGTTACTGCAGCAGCCTGAGGCAGCTTGCATAGCTGCTCTAACTCTGCGTTGCACTGTAGCAGCATGCATGTCTCTGTTCCCTCTGAGCAATAAGTAACCCCTCTGGCAAAAAAAAAAGGCAGTGGGCTGGCATCGATCTCTTTGATCTATGTATTGTTTTTTGTTAGTCCTAACTCGATAGAGGCTTTGCTTGTACATAAGAGAGAGACAGATGAAGGGAAATACTGGTAAGATCAGTGCTTGGAGAAGTCCAGGTTTATGATGCTAGAAGATCCTTTTGCTCTGCTTTCTCTTCAGTCATTTGGGAACCCTTTCTTCCTTTGTATCACCTCTGATTAGGGGGTGTCTTGCAGCTGTGTCACTTCCAGTAGAAGTTGATACAAGGGATTTGCACAATCTGTTGTTACCTGTGCTGCTCAAAGGTGTGATTAATTTTGATGGCAGAAATTCCTAGCATGCATGGTATTAGTATGCCTTTATCAGTGGGAGGGATGATTTAATAGCTGGGCTGTTCTGTCAGTAGCCAACTGTGCTCAGTTCTGTGCCCTCATGTAGGCTTCTGTCAAGACCTTTAGCAAAAGGCTTGAGATGTAGGCAGATACTCAGTGGCCAGCACTGCTGTCTGCAAGAAGATCAGTAGGTGAGAATAGATAATCTGATCACTCCCTCCTACTCTTGAGTCAAAAATCATCCTGAGGAAAGAGGCAATGTGTTACCATCTGGTATGTTAAACACTTTTATCCCTTTAATGGTAACTTTTAAAGGAAGTGATTAATAACAGACAAAAGGTGAATTTTTTTTTTTTTATTCTTCTCTCCCCCAAATACCTGTAATACTGAAACTGTCAGCACTTATCATTACTTGAAGTATCTTTAATACTTTGCTTATTTTAAAATAAGGCAATTGGGAATGTGCTGCCTTATGCTCTACAAGTTCCCAAGCAAGATTCTGGTTTGCAGACTACGTGATATTCTGGAACTTGTATTTATGAGATTGTGGGAAATCTCAGTTCACTGCAGTGTATCTGTGTTAGGGACTTTGTCCTTGAACTTTGGGTTCTAGTATCTTGTGTGACCCTTCTTGTTCTCTAACACTTTTTGCCTTGTTAGGTTGGGTCAGAATGTCTTCAGCCTCAGAAGGAAGATGGATTGCAAATTAACAACTTCAGGACTTAAGGCAAATATTATTTCATCTGTCTGTTACTAAATATGATCACAAAAAACCATAAACCAATGGGCCTCATTCTGGTTTTGGAGCATATGTTATACATTTGGTCAATAATTTATTCACATAACTTCCTTAGGACTGTTCTGGGGCTCTTGGAATAACTTCCAGTTATGTCTTATTTTTAGTACAAAAGTAGTTAAGGCTTTGTTCTAGTAACATTTTGTTAACGTGCTGCAACATGATGAAGTTGTGGGCTTAACATTATATCAAAAATGTCTGGCATTCCTGTAGGGCTTGCAAAATCCAAGAGCAGCCTGAAAAGACAGAATATTGTCTTGCTGGATAGACATTACTGTGTTCTATTTGACTGTTTCTGAGCTTTTTAATGAAAAATATAAATTGATTAACAATTAACTGCTACAGTGAAGTAAGTCTTTATAGCAACAGGGCAATGCAGTGTACAATTATTCAGACTGCTTTTCTGTAACAGATAACTTTTTCTTACAAGCAGTGAATTTACATGGTTGGACTAAAACATTGTTTTTTTATAGCATCAGATAATCCTGAGCTTTCTTGCTGCTGCCTCTTTTATGCCCTGAGAAGACATTTAGGGACACTTTGGAATATAAGTACCAGGGTGGTAGACTGATGGAAACTCAACCTAATACTCCTTTACTGTATGTTATTTATTCTAATGGAGCTATACTGGATATATTGTTATGCAGTATGAATTTATACTTCTGCCTGTTGACAAGGCTACATGAAACTGAACTTTTTCTAATTTAATAATATTGGTCATATAGTAGCATGCCAATTTCAAGTAAATCAATTTAGTTTTAATGCTGACTCCCTGAATTGGTCAGGCTTTTAGTTATTTCTTTGTCTGTTTGAAGTCTGTATATTTTGTTTTTCCATACTTCTGAATACCCATAGAGAGGGGAATGTTCTACTTCAGGCTTCACTGTTAAATTGAAAAAGATTAGGGTGTTTTCAAGGGACTGTAAGTGTTGGGGTTTTTTTGCCAGAATACATGCTTGTAAAGTCAACTTTTGAGTATTACTGTATTTTGATATTAAAGTTAGAAGGAAAGAAATTTGAACAATTAGTGATGAAGCTACAGCAGCCTTAGTCTTTTGGTAGGGAACTTAATTTTGTGTGATGTATTTTAAGGATACTTTGGATGTCTGATCCCTAAAACCAACAAACAAAGCAAAAGCAGGAGTTTTGTTGATGGCAAGCTGGGTCTACAGTCAACCACAGAGGATGCTGCAGATAGATCTGTGTGTGTTGTTAAAGTGCATGTTTCTGATATTGTAACAAAACCATACCAGTGTTTTAGAGAAGAAAAAAAAAAAAAGATTCAAAGCTAAAGTGAAAGTAATGGCTTTGAAGGTGTGACTGACTATAACACTAGTCCAACAGGTCAGGTAACTTTTTTGTGTGTGTTTGGGGAGGAGGTGAACAACTCGGAGATGACACTATCATTAAGTTATGCAATGTTTCCAGTTTGTTCCATGTTATGGGGGACATCTAAAAGCAGTCTGCCAACTCTAATTTAAATATCACCTTTAAAAGCTATAATTTTCTAACCAGTTTTGCTTAAAGAGCTCAGCCAATTTAAACAATTTCCCAGTGAAAGTAACTTACTAAGTGCTTAATAAGTACCATGACTGAGCCTGTGAGCTGAATGAGAACAGTTGCTGAATTGTGCCAGAATGTGTGATTTTACTTGGAATCCATTTAATATTTAAATACTATTTCCTTATTTACATACCTTATTTCCTTGTTTTAATTTGTTTCTTATGTGTAGTGTATGCATCTTGTCTTTGTTCAGCTCATCTGAATCATGCCTCATTCAGTATTAAAAACAGGCAAGAAAGGACTGATTACAAAGTGTAGGCAACAGTGTGACTAGACTGTAGGAGTAGGAGGAAATGAAAAGATTCACTGGAGGATAAGGAATAAGAAGGAGATGAGAAGGATAACTATTACTTTTTTACTTTAGAGCTATGAATCTTTTATAATTTACTAGACTGTCTGTTGAGGAAGGAGTTACAGTTAACCAAGCATAAATCTTAAGTGAACCTTGCAGAACTTAATTAGGAAGTGTAGCTAAAGAAGAGGTAATTGTTACAGTACCCTTAATTTTCTCAGTTCAAAAGTGAAGAGACTAAAATGTGTGCTTCAGTGAATTCCAGTTGTTACAGAAGATGATATGTTCTTTACACAGCATGTGATAGTCTGTAAGTAATATTGCAGCATGAATTTTGTTAATTGTCTGTGAACTTGGCTATTCTGAAATCAGTTGCTTTTTAATTCACTGTATTCCTAACAGTGGAAACTTCGTTTAAAAGCCCATTGACTGCTTGTGACTCCAGTGACAATGTTTAAAATAAAACACTGTCTCCCTGCAGTGGAAAAACTTTAATATATAACAAGTATTAATTATGTAGTCAGCTTTATTTGAAGTTCAGGTGCTCAGCTCTGCTAGTGTAACACTCTGGTAGTAAAAGAGAATTGTAACTTAAGTTCATGTCCTTGTATGAACTGGCAATTTTAGCTTGGTATAATAGATATTTTTATTGAGGGAGTTCTAGAACCTTAAATTAATTTTCTTCTTAAATAGGAGAATTAAATTGCTTAGTTCTTGATATCTTTTTGCATATTTTAATGATTACAGGCACAATGGCAATTGTTGAGAAGTGAACTTCAAGTAGAGGTGTTTTAGGAGTGGTTTTGGAAACATTTAGTATTTTCATTGGTGATGTTGGGACAAGGAAGTAAGAGCATGTACATGACGCAAAATTTTCAAAGTTCAAAGGCATCACAGTTCATAATCAGAGTATATTCTAAGGAGAAACAAGCTGATATCAGAACAGTAACTGAAGTAAAAAAATAATTGAAAAAATTTTGCTTTAGCCAGAAAACTTTGAAAAGATGATAACCAGAGTGTAATGTTGATTACAAGCTGAGCCAGCTTGTGATACAGCTGTTGAAGACAGGAGGAGATAAATGCAATTCAAAGATGTATCAAATGAGGTTTACCAGTGGAAATTAGGACACTACTTAAGAGCCATACAAGGCATTGAAAAGATGGCTTTAATATTTTATGAAATTCTGGCTACTTGTGTTGATGAAGGTGAATTTCAACTCCCGCTACAAGATGGTGTCTAATGTAAAACTGGAGAAAGAGTGTGTTTGGGTTTTTTTTGTGTGGTTGGTTGGTTGGTTTGTTTGTTTTGTTTTATTTTTTTTAATTAGCTGAGCAAAGCAATCACTGCTCCTTAAAGCTCTAAAAGGAAGAAGAAAAGAAAGGAAAGAGAGTAAATAATTAAAAAACTTTCCCTACATATGTGAGAGACATTGCTAGATCTCCCATGAATCCAAATCCTGCAAAATTTACTGTTAACTCAGAAGGATCCTGCTCTTTGGCCAGCCCTGCTGAGAGCTATTGCTAACAGTTGAACTGCATAATGAAAATACTGTGGTGCAGTAGGCTACAGATTCTATGGAAAGTACAGATTAGATTTTAAGAAGAGGCAGAGCACTTCATCCAGAAGCTTCCTAGAGCTGAGCCAGGTGAATGGAACGAAGAAAATGTATTTATAGTGATACAAATCCAACTATCTGTGTGGTACCCAGTGAGGCTACCTTACTGGCTTTTAGATCCATGAGAGGAGGTGAAATATAAGATATTGAAGAACTGGAGACAGTAAAGTCCAATAAGGAATGGAAGTACAGCTGACTTTGCAGGTATCATGGAAAGAGCATGCTGTATTTCATGGTAACAGTATCTCATTAGTTTTGTAGGGAAACTTCAGGCTATTTATTTTGTGGTTTAGGGATTCTTGGAGATGGTTCTGGGTATTGTAAGCCTGTATTTATATAGCAGGCATTGAAAGTCAGAATTATTTAATCCTATCTTTAACCATAAACAGAGTGAAGGATGACATTTTCTTGAATAGTAATGTCAGGTAATAGTGAGTGCATTCATTTATTATTAAAAAGAGGTGACCAGCCAACCCTTATTTCTTGGTTTGATGATTTTTTTTTTTTTATGTTTGAGATAAATGTTTGAAGAAAGATACTTCTTCAAAATGGAAACTAAGAGAAGCTAGCAACCATGCTTTGGCTCTGCCGTTCTAATGGTAATCCTAGAACTTCAAGTTAGCTAGTTACCTGGTCCCTCATGTACCAAAACAGAACAGTTTTCCAGCAGAGTACAAGCTTTAATGTGTGGAAACTGCCTTTCTCATTTAAATGCACTCTTGGAACAAGTTTTCCTTTCTGCTGTGAAGGTGAAGCCCTGATTTGCAGGAGAGAAGATAGTGTCAAATAGAGGCTCTTTGCAGCTCTGGTGTACCTCCCTCTGTAGTGAATATACCTTGTTCCTCACAGCTGAGTGCGTGCTTTTTATTTGGTAGCTATTTGTGCACATCTTTGGCAATGAAATTTCCCCATTGCCCTCCCATCTTAAACAGCAGCAAAAATCCTTTGAGGCTTGTAATAGTTAATAAGGTGATTCCTCCAGTATGTGAATTTCTTGATTCAATCTTGGGAATACATTAACATCCTAATGTATCTTGATCAATATGCAACACTAAACAGTTAAACAGAATTTCAAGTAGAAGCTCAGCCTGCTTGGTTACCATGGCAAACACAGTAGGAAATTCATGCCAAAGTTTGGAAAGTAAGATACACAAAAGAAAACTTTAAAACTGAAATAATGATTTGGAGAGCAAATACAGTTGTTTATAAGAGTCTGTTTTTCAAAGAATACTGTTTTAAAATCTTATTTTATCAAGCAAAAATCTTAATTGTGAGTTCAGGGTTTTAAACAAAGCAGGCAATACTCACAAGCAGGGAAGAGTGGCATTCTTTGTTGGCTTGCCCTCTAACTGTAAGGACATTGAGTGAATAGAATAACCTCTTGGCGACAGATTAATTACTGAAGTACTGTAGTCAAGGTTGACATATTTTCAGTGTGCCATGTCTCGTTTTAACAGTAGTGACCAGGACGGTGTGTGTTTGTGTATGTGTGTATATATATATAAAATTATTTGTCTATGTTAAAGATTATATGTATGTTAGATCATATGTATGTGATTTATATATATAATGATTTGTCTATCTTCATAGAATTGTTTGGAAAACATCAAGTCCAACTGTTAAACTCTTAAAGATCTTGGAAGTATTTAATTCCCTTTCCAACAGTTGTTCAAGGCTTGCTTACTGCAACAAGGCTGGTATTTTAATGGGATGATTTTCAGTTTGATAGGTTTCCTGTTTAATCATCTCTGAACTGTCTATGAATACAGTATTTCATATTGCAGTCCTGTCAGTGTATTGTGGCAAAATCTGGTAGTATTGCATGTGACTTGCTGTACAGTTTTCAATAGGTGTGGTCACATGCAAATCATGCACTTACCTTTCTCTTTCTGATTGTAAACTAGTATTTGTATTTATGTACATCTTTTCCAGTATCTCATCCCCCAAAGGGGAAGCTGTTACACAGAAAGGTCAGTCTGTGGCTTGAGAGAGACACTACTGCTAAAAACTTCCTGAGGATCAAGGCCAGACTCGTAGTTGGACATTGAGATTGTGTGCACCTACACTAACATGTGACTCAGCCTCATTACTTTATGCATTGCATAACCTGGGTTGGAGATTATGTTAGACAGTTGGAGGCTAAGGGAAAGCAGTTTAGTTTTTTATTGCAGAACTACGATTGATTTGCCTCTGCCTTTATAGCACATGATGTCTTGGGAAGGAAAGCTTGATGTTGTGATAACTAGGAGGTGGTATTACTGGAATAGGAAGTGTTGGAGGTGATGGAACAAGCAGTTTAGTATTAGGCTGAAGCAGTGTTCAGGAGTTCCTCGTGAGTTTAAAGTGTGAAGCGGCTGAGCTGCAGACTTGTTACAAATAGTAACTGTTATATTGACTTACATCTCAGTCTGTGCTTTTTGCTGACCTCTTTAAACAGGATTTACTGATCATTTCATAATTAAACAAAAAGTAAAATGTGAAAACATCTAGAAGATAGATACTACTAGGGCTTAACTCAAAGGAAGTAAGAATTGAGAGGCCACAGGAAGTGATGAAGGATGTGCCATTGATTAGCCACAGTAAGTAAAACTTTAAAAAGCTTTCAACCCACTAAGTTTAACATACGGTAATTTATAGTTCTGTGGTAGATCTGCAACTACAGGAAAGAAATAAAAGAGAATAGCAGAAGAAAATGAAGGTGAACTAATTTGACTGTCAAGGTAAGAGGCAATTTTTAGAAACTTGAGAGATGTAGTTAGGCTAGGTGAATGAGCAGGAGTGTTTGTTCCCACTAATCTTTTGATTGCACACACTAAAGGAAAAAGCTTGAGTCAGTTTGGAATCCCTGCATGAAAAGAAGAGGGGATTACTATAGGTGACTGCCATAATTGATCAATAGTTGAGTCCAAATTTTTCCTTATTGTAAGAAATGGAGCAAGAAGGATTATTAGAAACAAGAATGGAGTAGACAATATTTCATTGTATAAATCAGTAGATCCATCTAGAAGTGTTCATACAGGTGTTAAAAAAAAAAACCAAAGCCAAACTACTACAGAGATTAAAACTACTACAGAAATTCAGAACTGATACTTTTCCCCGTGTATTTAATTTTATCAGATATGTTGCTTCAGTCATTTAAGTAAATAATGAACAGAAATTGGGTGTTTAAAATATGGCAATAGTTCCAATTCTATGCAGTAGTTAATGGAAAAAAAAAAAGATCCAAAAAAAAAAATCCCATAAAGAGTTATTAAGTTCTGTATTTGCAATTTAAATGGTTTCCTGAAAGAATTCTAGATGGATGATAATCCATTAATGCAGCTAAATTCTTGAACTTGACTCTGGTACGTGCATCTGCTCACTATTGAAGAAATGGTATTGGAGTAAAGAGTCTTGGATCGTGGTCTGGTTGTTCAGCTTATGAGGTATGTATGTGTCATGACTTGTTAAATCTGTGTTTTAATTTTTAAGCCAGTAAGGGAGAGACCAGTATAAAAATATCACCTGTCACCTATGGTTTATTAATAGCCCCGAGAGATTGTTGTTTTGAACTTAACTGTACAGTGAGATCTTTCTTACATATGTCCTTAAAAAGAGCTGAGTAGGGGGAGAAAAGGAGGAAGGTGTCTGCATCACATGCAGAACATCCGTGACTCTGAATTAGCTTTCTGTTGGAAATGTTTTTATCCAGCAGACTTAGCTATAGTTGAGCCAAAATGCTGCAGACCAGCCATTGGCAAAAGACAATAATACTACTATCACACCCCCTTTCTCCTTATTCCAAAAAAAAAAAAAAAAAAAAAAAAAAAAAGGCAACTAATTGCTTAAACCAAAATAGAGTATCTAATTCAGTTCATGTCTGTTGGGAGTGTGTGATACAGTGACTATATTCAGAGTTGTTTAACCAGCCTGTTTACAGTTTCAGTGTGGCCAAACACGTAACACTGAAGTCAAAGTCTCAAGTTTTTATCTGCATTGATCATGTCATTAACTGACAGACACAGTAAGGTGAACTTTGATGTAGAAAACTGGAATGCTGCTTTCGTTAGCTGCTCGCTGTTCTTCAGTATGGGTTTCTGAGTGATTGTTTAAGATGCTCAAGAGCAAGTTAAAGCTCTTTGTGCTCTTTCCGTATCATAGTAAAGCAGTGTTGTGCCAAATATGACTTAAAGAATTGCAAATGCTTCTAGGGAGGAAAGGGACAGGTTTTATTCTGCAGGTACAATAGACATTAACTTTGTTAAATATGTAGAATATGCTGGAGCAGGACCACTTAGTAGATCATGTCACACATGCCTCCTTGTATGTTTGGCCTTCCACACAAAAGGAGCAGTGATGTAAATTTTACCAAATGAGTAACATGTTGAATTGAGAATACTTTTAGGTTTCTAAAGAAACAATTTTAGTGACTTGAGTTCTCTCTTGGGTTGTGAGAGATGGAGGCAGCAGCAGTGTTCTCTGCTCAGAAGACGAAGGAGGTATTTTTTTTGTGGAGGGGTTCAAAACACTGTTTCAGTGTTCTTCAACCTCCATGGCCTATGGTAGTTCAAATGTATTGACAAACCTGTCCTACTTTAATGCCCTTTGCCCAATCTTACAGAGACACAAAGGGTAAGTTGATTCTATATGAACCTATGAAGTGAATGGGGTTTGCAAACAAAAAGGGATTGATCTTTTTTTGTGGGGGATTTTTCTGTTCTGGGTTTTTAAACTCTTTTTAAAATAAAAATGTCTACTTTTTCTAGAGTTATTGGTAGACCGGTGCTTTCGCCTTAGATATCTTCCAGTATGATGTGCTTATTTATACTGTAACCAGATAAATATTTTGGTTTATAAGCCTACTAAAATGGAGTTGACATCATTATGGTAAGTTGTAAATCAAGCAGTCCTTTATGCATGTTCTTCATGGTGTTCCCATCCATTTTCTTGACCTTGCAATTATATAACCGTTGGTTCAGTTAATAGCATGTAGGTTTATTTCAGACCAGTGCATGCTTTTCCGCTCCGAGTGCTTAGAATAATTCTGGAAACAGAATATGATTATTGTTTCAGAAAACTAAACTCATCTTTGCCTAAAGATTTATGGACAACTGGATTTATGCCCAGTTGTCTGGACTAGAGCTTTTATTGTAATGTATGTGGTCATTGTCATCTGCTGTATGATTAAACACTAAAATCTTGCTAAGTAACGCTTTTCTCAAAGCTCATGTATTGGCCTTTACGGCCCTAAGTGGAAGTTAAATCTAGATGGGAGAAGAATATCAAGTAGCTTCCCAAATTTGCAAGTGGCTTTGTACAAAATTGATCTTGAAAACTTTATTATGGATGAATTGTGTGGAACACTTGAAAAAATTAGGTTAAATAAAATTACTTGGTGTCCCTGTTTTACTAACAGAGCTGTTCTTATACAGTATCCTAGAAACTGTCACATGCCTTAAGTGTTCCTGTTCAGCATTTAATCAAGTGCTTTGTATCTTATAAAAAAACCTTCTGCAAAGATACAGGAACCCATTTATGGGGAACAGTGTTGTTCAAGAGATTAAATGTTCTGTTGAGTGGAAATAAATCTTGAAATGCTTTGTTGGGAGTGAGTATAAATGCAAATTATTTTAAACTTCAAGTGAGATCATTAAAAATAAGTATTAAAGTACATCAGATGTGCCACTGAAGCCAAATTAATAATGATCACATCCTGAAGATGAGCATCTAAAGATTTATGAAAGTAAAACTGTCACAAGTTGGCAATTGTACTTTCTGGAGATTTTACAGAAAAAAGAGGCTATAGAGAAATACCTTAATGGAAGGTCTTTAAGGCAGTATGAGAAAACTAGCAGATTCTTTTTTTCCTGCCTGCTAATTGTTCTTGACACAATTTCTTAGGTTTTTTATTTTCAAAATTCAAAATCCAGTGCAACTTTCATCCCTTTCTCAAAGGTTCTCTTGCCTTCAGTTAGAGAGGAATAAGGTAAAATGAATGTGTGTGCTGCTTATTAGTGTCAGTTCATACTTGCCCATAGATTAATTTCCAGCAAATCCAGTATTGGTTGTGTTCAGTTATTAGTACTTCAATTCACAGAGTCAAAAGTTCAGCCAGATTTTAACAGCAAAACTGAAAATGAAGTAAGTTTCCTTGAGGTTTACAAGTGTGACTTGAAAATAAAGCAGGTGCATTGAAAGCAATGTTGCAAAATAAAGACCTAAAATTTCCTTAGCATTAATGGCTTTGCAGGGCTTAAGAGACACTGGAAACTAGTCTGTGTACACACAAAACGCCTATTATGCAACCCTTAAAGCTAAGCACATCACTCGGGTATGGAAAAAGCAACTTGCTCTTATTTAAGAAACTGTCCTTATGTTTAAGAAAACCATTGTAGCTATGTATCAATAGGGTAACTTTACAAATGGTCATTGTCTGGTGGCATTTTATAGAATCCTAATAAGAATTTATACTACTTTTGTTTGTTTGTTTTAAAAAAGAAGGACACTTATAAGTGTTCTCAGAAACTTGAAAACTTACTTGAAAGCAAGTTTTCTAGGGGCTTCTGAAGTGACCCTGAATGTGCGTTCACTTGTACACTACATGAAATGTTCATGCAGTTAAATCTGAATAGATGTAGGGACTGATGCGAGTTCTCACCAGACTTTAACCTTTCTAGCGAGAAGGCTAAGGCAGTCCCTCGGCTTGTATCGCCAGTCGGTCACTTTGTGTGCAGTAGTATTCGTAGAAGCCGTTTTAGTGCGGACGGCTATGGCACCGTCAGCTGCACTGAGGAGTGTTTTATTTTAGGGCTTTATGGCTTTAGGAAGCATTGCCTGCACTTTTTGTTGTGCATCTCATAAATTAAGCAGAACTTTCACTCTTCGTCAATGTTCGTTATGGGGAAAGGCAATTAACTTGTGACTGTAGTTTTTTTCCTACATGAAGTTCCTTTAAGAAAAAAACTAGGCTTGTTAACTAAGTTGGGAGTGGCCATGTCGATGCTGTTTTGGTTGATCCTAAGCTTAGGATCTCTGGGTCATTCATGTTGGAAGGGACTTCTGAAGAGTCTCTAGTCTAGCTTTCTTCTCAAAGCAGGGGCAGCTATGAGATCAGACCAGCCTGAAGCAACAGTAAAGTAACCACAAATGATTCTATTGCTAATATTAAATAAGCTATATTTGGGCTCTACCAAAAAAAAAAAAAAAAAAAAAAAATTTGAATCCTTTGATAATAAAGTATTAGAGGGATTTCCAGTGTGAACTATTGAAGCTGGTATTTTTGGCAGAAACACTTGTGTACAAAAACAATGAACAGACCTTGCCAGAAAAGTCTACAAAAGTGCCTAGGCTAACTCAGCTTTCTTGACATATTCCTCAACTTTATCTGTCCTTCAGCTAGCTCTGCAGGAAGGAGAGGACACCAGCACAGGCATGGAGGAAGAATAAACAAGCTGTAAGGGACCTCCTGGTTTAGGATTTCCCTGGCCTTGCTAATATAGTGAGCAAGTCTGTCTTGGAAGACCATGCCCTGTTCACTAGGGGATACTGTAAGGCAAAGTGCTGCAGCAAAGGTTATCTTGCCCCCTTTTTTTTCTTAGCTAGGATTTAAAGAGCATCTGTGAAGTTCAATAAAGTTCACTTATTAATAATTTTAAGAGATTTCTCATGTTACTTGTATAGCATTATAAGAAGCACAGCTTTCTCTTACTGTTCTATTTATAGAGCAGGGAGCATCAAATCCCTGGACAGCAAGGTATTGAGGAGCTGTCAAGCCACAGGTAGTAAGTTCTGAATTCTAAGCTCCAGAAATGCTGAGGAAATTGTTTCAAATGTATAGTATCTTTGGTTCTTTGTGTGTTCTGTTCTATTTTGCACTAGATCTTTACATACATAGCCAATCTGTAATCTGCTGTTCAAGATCAATTAATTCTCTGGGTGGTAGAGATTTTCTTAAGAGGATTTTTGGAAGAAAATTTTTTACTAAATGTTTGCCTTCACTCCAGGCTTAGAGACCTAATAGTCTGCCTTGATCTCGCTTATAGCTATGACCCACTGAAAGCCAGTCTCCTGGCAAATGTGATACTAAATAATATTAAGTATCTAAAGGAAGCATTTTGATGACTACAGTTGAAATTTTGAGTTAAATTAATATATTAATGCCTTTCAGATCTCAGGGATGCTTTGTAGTTGGAAGGAATTGAAGCATCTATGATACATTTCGTTCAGCTGAAATCTGCAGAAAGCTGCAGATGTAAGTTAGGAAAAGACACAGGAAGAAACCACATCTGTCAAGGAGTGTGATTAAATGCTGACTTCAAATAATGTCATTCACTGTTTAGGAAATCTTAGTATGAAAGCTCGAAGTCCTGGATCAATAGTACATAAGAAGAATGAGTCTTGGACAGATATTAATCTGGCTTTGACCTTAGAATTACATACAACTGCAGAACCAAGGTTACTGATGCCTGTTCAAACATCAGAATCTGAAAACTTAAATACTTGCCTTGAACTGAGGTAACTGTTTTTGTGTTGTGGTGTTTGTGGGTTTTTTGTATGTTTTGTCTGGGGTTTGTTGTGTGTTTTTGTTTTTTTGGGGTTTTTTTGGGTTTTTTTGTTTGGGTGTGGTTTTGTTTTCTTTTTCTCTGTCCATTTTCTTCTTAGTGTTTAGATATTTAAAGCTGTGGCTAGGATGTCCCATTTGACTGTCTTTCTGATGGAAGTCATGATTAAGGTTGAACAGGCAACTGTTAGACTGTTAAGATTTTATTTATTTATTTTCTCCCTACCCATCAGAGCAGGGGTAGTTTTGTTAAAACGGCGTGCTGTGAGGGTTAACTACGTGGGACTAGGAAGTCCCCAGAAACAATTATATGTTTCACATGTTATTCATCACAAAGAACTAAATGACAAAGTTGGTGGTTTTTTTTGTTTTGGTTTGGTGGTTTGTTTTTTTTTTTTTTTTTTTTTTTTTTTTTTTTTTTTTTTTTTTTTTTTTTTTTATTAAGTTTTT
>JANHGN010015877.1:28956-48782 GCA_024605025.1 Megaceryle maxima
GATCCTGCTCTGGCAGGGGGGTTGGACTTGAAGGTCTCCAAGGTCCCTTCCAACCCCTGACACCCTGTGACCCTGTGATGTTGTGTCTTTGAGCTAATCTCTTCTCATTGCAGATTGCAGTCTTGTGCTTTGTTCATAGACCCCTTGAAGTACACTTCAGGTTTACAGGATTTCTGTACAGTATTTGAGATTGTATAGCCCAACATTATGATGGACTTAAAATATGGATTTATACTAAAAAAAAAAAAAAAAAAAAAATCTATGGATTACTAGTATAAATGTTGAGCAACTGCTCTTACAACTAGAGGTTGTATGTCAGGGTGAGCTGCTCTAGTAGAGGAGAGCAAGAAATTCCACTTTGTTGCCATATTAGTGGTAGTTCCATAATGAGAAGACTGTTGCCTTTAGGGAGCCAGCTGGGTTCCCTGTCCATATTCTCTTGCTGTGTATCAGGTAACTTTCTGCCTAATATTTCTGATATCATCATTGCTGAGACATGAATGATATAGATCAATAAATACATGACAAAATTAATTAAAATATCACAACAGAAGCTACGAATGTTACTTTAAAACTATTGACATTTGAGGAAAAGTTCCCAGGTTAAGTTACATCTCTCAAGTACAAAATGCCTAATTTAACCAGTGAGAAATCACAGAAGTGCTGAGGTTGATAGTAGCAAAAGCATAATCTAAAATTACAGGTGCTCCTTTCCAGTAACAGTTACAGGCCCAGAACAGATGTCAGTGTATTATCCATTCGTTAGGGTTGGTTTGTTTGTTTGTTTGTGATGAACAGCATAGCAAGGGTTTTTTGGGGCGATATTTCTATTTCCTTCTTTATTTCTTAATGCTTTTGTAACTTGTTCTGGTATTTCTTTAGGCTGTTGGTATTTGCATTCTTGCCTTTTGTGTAGATCAGCTCTTGTTTCAGACTGTAATCAATCTATACCAAATACAAATCTCAAATGTGCTTGTAAAGAATTACTTATCTCCAAGTTGCAGTTGAGTGATGCCATGGCCAACTTGGTAAGTTTTAGAAGACCACCAGAACTACACTAGCAAACTCAAGGTGTCAAACTTTATCTTTTAGCTCTTAGAGCACTGAAGGCGTTATGATCAGGAGTGTTTGTTTAATATGCGTGTTCATTCTTTTGCAATGATCGACTCTTTTTGAAATACTTTTCTTTAAAGGAAATTTCTTAATCGTGGTAACTCAGGAGTATTGACAGGTCCTTGGCTAATGAATGAAAAGTAATTGGAGAGTGGGGATTCCAAGGTGAAGAGTATGGGGTGCCTTCTGAATTCACTGAACCATGTGCATTTAAATAGTTTGCCAGCCACATGATAACAGGGTCATTGTGTAGGTAGCTTTTGCTCCCCAAATTGGTAAAAGCTGGTAAAAGCCTCTTTTTTTTTTTTTTTTCTTTTTTTTTTTCTTTTGATGGATTTTTGTGATTTCAGATAAAAACAGAGTCTGAATTTATTGATGTTTATTTGTAACCTGTTTGCTATGTAGTACAGATGAGTAACTGCAGTTTTTCTCTTTAGCCCGTTATGTGTTGTCTCGATTGTTACCTTTTCATGGTCTTCAACCTACACAGTGAAAAATAAACCTAAGAACACTGCCTTTACATTCATAGCAACAGATTGGCTTGACTGAAGTATGTTCTTTGTGGAATGTGGCTGGACCATAATAATAACCTTTGGTAGCACTTTGTCTAAAAGTAACTTCCTCTTTATTGTCTGATAAGTTTGTGCAAATACAGTAACATAGTTCCTTTCTAGAAAGTTGAGTTCACTTATGCTTAAGTATTGTTCTCTATCCCCCTAGAAAGCTCAGATTTACAGTTAATGTTTGAAACTTCATTTTTCAGACTTTCTGATGTGTATCTTCTTTGTTTTTCACAGAGACTAATAGACAAGTCCAGAGTAACCTGTGTAAAATGGGTACCAGGTTCGGAAAGCCTTTTCCTAGTAGCTCATTCCAGTGGCAATATGTACTTGTATAACGTGGAGCACACTTGTGGTACCACAGCCCCGCACTACCAGCTACTTAAACAAGGAGAAAGTTTTGCAGTTCACACTTGCAAGAGTAAATCCACAAGAAACCCTCTGCTTAAATGGACAGTAGGTGAGGGTGCCCTGAATGAATTTGCCTTTTCCCCAGATGGAAAGTTCTTGGCATGCGTGAGCCAGGATGGTTTTCTTCGTGTGTTTAACTTTGATTCAGTGGAATTGCATGGTACAATGAAAAGCTACTTTGGAGGACTGCTATGTGTGTGTTGGAGTCCCGATGGGAAATACATAGTGACAGGTGGAGAGGATGACTTGGTAACAGTTTGGTCTTTTGTGGACTGTCGAGTAATAGCGAGAGGCCACGGACATAAATCGTGGGTCAGTGTTGTTGCATTTGATCCATATACCACTAGTGTAGAAGAGAGTGATCCAATGGAATTTAGCGGAAGTGATGAGGATTTCCAAGACCTTCATTTTGGCAGAGACAGAGCAAATAGTACACAATCTAGACTATCCAAAAGGAACTCTACAGACAGTCGTCCAGTAAGTGTTACGTATAGATTTGGTTCAGTAGGCCAGGACACGCAGCTCTGTTTGTGGGATCTTACAGAAGACATCCTCTTCCCTCACCAACCTCTCTCAAGAGCGAGGACACATACAAATGTCATGAATGCCACAAGTCCACCGGCTGGAAGTGGTGGAACTAACCCAGGAAGTAATGGAAACAGTATCACAACACCTGGAAACTCTGTACCCCCTCCTCTTCCACGGTCAAACAGCCTTCCACACTCTGCAGTCTCAAATGCTGGCAGTAAAAGCAGTGTCATGGATGGTGCCATTGCTTCTGGTGTTAGTAAATTTGCAACATTATCGCTACACGATCGGAAGGAAAGACACCATGAAAAAGATCACAAGAGAAATCATAGCATGGGACATATATCTAGCAAGAGCAGTGACAAACTGAACCTAGTTACTAAAACCAAAACGGACCCAGCTAAAACTTTGGGAACACCTCTCTGTCCTCGAATGGAAGATGTTCCCTTGTTAGAGCCTCTTATCTGTAAAAAGATAGCACATGAAAGACTGACTGTGTTAATTTTTCTTGAAGACTGTATAGTCACTGCTTGTCAGGAGGGATTTATTTGCACATGGGCAAGGCCTGGTAAAGTGGTAAGTTTTAATCCTTAATGCTGCATCAAAGAACTAGAACTCTGAATAGGTAGTTTTCTTGAAATATAAATGAATGTTGAATATTAAATTTCTTTATGCTTAATGTAAAAAAAAAAAAAAGAAAAAAAAAGAAAAATAATAATAAAAAAAAAATCCTCAGAGCCATACTTTTGGATACTGCATGCCATATTTCTGAATGATTTGAAGTGTCTTGGATACAGTTATTAAGTATAGTTGCCTTCCAGCAGAAGAAATAAATACTGTGCATCTAAACTATTGATCAGTGTTCTTATACTTAAGCATAGCCACAATATGGTGAAAGCTATTTCTGTAAAATTGAAGTAAAACCTGTCAATCACTAAAATAATTATAATCTTTCTAATGTTTTCTACAAAACACAACACTCCCAATGAGAGTAGCTTATGAAAAGCTGCTGCATTTAAGTCTAATGAGAAATGTGAGCCTCTGGAAAAAATGAAGACCAAAGTGTTTTATTCCTCCCTACTTTTCTGTGGTGGCCTGCCATTAATGCAAATCCACTTCTTATTAAAATGTCAGCCATTTTATGCACAGATTTGTGAGCCCTTTACTGGCTGTAGTTTATGCTCTTGAAATTGTGAAACAGTATTATCAAGGAACTCTAATTTTAGCCAGGTCTTGATTTCTGCCTTTGTTAAATAAGGGAAAAGTCACGGAAGCTTTCTCTGAGTACCTTCAGTGTTAAGTTCCTGTTAGTCTTGTTAGGCAATTTGATCATCAACAGGCTCGTGCTCTTTGATGGCACCTGTTTGATTCATTGAACCTTCATTAAAATATATGACTAGTTTTAACTCATGTTGTTAATGCACTTGAATACAGATAAACTTTATTTTCATTCTCTCCAGTGTACAGCAAACTAAATTTTGAATGAAGCTAAATGTGGTGACTATTTTAATAAAAAGTACTCTGTGCTACAATAGCTTTGTTTGCCAGCATTTTAAAGGAATACAGCTATGAAAACATTACTAGAGTTCTAGCAAAAATGACTGTTGTTTTTGTGAAAATATATGAAAGGACATGTAGGTTATCACCTGAAGAAAAACAAATAATCTATGAATACCTAAATATTGCCACGTTGGGCAACCTAAGTGAAAATCTGATGTTCTGCAGGTTTTAACCATTTGGTTCATAAATCTGACTTTTGAAGTGGAGGTAGTGTACATATTTATATACATCTTCATTACTATAAACTTTTTTTTGTAAAACTCAATAGTTTTTCTTAAAACTGTTTCTATAATTTTCTTTGAGATGCTTTCAAATTTCACAGCATAAGTTGTGTAGAGAGCTATGTCTGCTCTGCATTTTAATGTGTATTTAAAGGTTGAATTTAAAACTAAAAATTATAAACCCTTTTCTGTAGAGAAGGAAGGAGTTACCTAACAGTACTTTTTGCCTAAAAACTATAGATCCAGCACTAATTAAAAAAAAAAACAAACAACCAAACCCACCACCCTAAAACACTGAACTATTTAAAATGCTTGTCCTAACTGAAAATACTAAAGCAGTTATCAATTCTGTGACTCAGTGCAATTCACGTCTTATGAATTAACTTTGTAAGTGTACAGCAGTGCCTCAGATTTC
Source organism: Megaceryle maxima (assembly GCA_024605025.1). Lineage (NCBI taxonomy): Eukaryota > Metazoa > Chordata > Aves > Coraciiformes > Cerylidae > Megaceryle > Megaceryle maxima. The sequence goes on from JANHGN010015877.1 coordinate 33,765, forward strand.
TATTATTATGACCTATATATATTTTCTTTTTCTAGAACTCCTATATATGCTACTAAACACTACACTGTTAAATTTAGTTTCAGTGGCTGAGGTGGGTTTTGTTAGACTGGGTATAGCTTAAATATTTGTGTGTATTGACTTTGATTTGGAATATGACATTTCAAATATTTCAGAGATAAAGTATGCAGTACCAAAAATCAGGATTTATGTATTGGCCAATATGGAAAACTTTAATTACAGGTAAGTAATTTTCATGCTGAAGTTATCACTTTCAAGATTAATATATTGCACACTGATGTAAATGCCATATTGTTTAGGAAATATTTACTTAGAAATTTTCAAATTAATTTGTTTTTCTGATTTCAATTTAATTTCTAGTGAGCTCACTCTGCTGGTAAAAACTAAATTTCGGTGGTATGTTTACAGGGCTTTGATAGAAAAAATATTTGTGCCAGAAGGACATTATGAGCATCCTTTTTGTTTATAGGAAAGCACTTAATAATTTTATTTAATGAAAATTGTCAAAGTATAAAACACTCATGGTAATGTCTTTCTTACTGGGTTATATACTATTCATTTCTCTTTTGCCAGCTCTTTTATTGTAGGCTATCACATTTGTCTTGGGTTTAAAGCTGCTATTTCTAGTCTTCCTTTTCAAATATGGGTCCCCAAGTGATCTTAAAGCTCCGTCACTTTTTTGTCTGCCAACTCTAGAGTAAAAGCTTCTGACTCTTGCTGCTGCTTCCATCATTGCTTCAAAAGGCCTTCATTAAATTCACACCACTGCCAGCCAGAATTGGATGGAAAACCGAAGCAGGCTTGCAGTATCTAGCATAATTTCCACTGAGCTAGTGCTACTTTTCCCCTCTCATTTTTAATAGCCATCAAAAGATGTGCTGGATAATTGGACCGTGTATGACGGTTCTCCTCTTGCTGGGCTGGTACTGCCCTTAGTGCAAAAAAAACATCCAGAAATGTCTCTTCAGCTGTGATCCTTATGATAGTTGATAGGCTGCACAGTGCTTACAGTGTCCTCACAGTCTTTATAAACTTTCCAAATTAGGACTTCAGTGTATACATAATCATACCTTGAGCTTCCTCACTGGTTATACCATTCTCGCATTGCGCTTTCAGAACTGATGTAATAACTCCCAATCAGAGCGAAGTGAAGCCAATGGCAAAATTCAATTTGAAATAAGTTGAATGAGGCTCAGGGTTCATTAGTTTAAATTTTTTACTCTCATTTTTTGTTAGGCTGTTTTTGTGGAAGAAGGTTTGGGGTGGTGAGAAAAATAGGTTGCCTTCACGAGAGTATGAACTTTATTTTCAACATGGTGACAATTACCTGTTGCCTCTTGCTCCATCTTCCCAGGTCTTGATGGGAAACCTAAACGGGATTACAGAACTCTTTTTATTAATCTGGAAATTTAGACAAGTAATTTTAAAAGAACCATGGAAAACTTCATGTGCTGTCTTTATAGATATTTCAAACTGAATTTCAGGACCTGCAGATGCAATTAAAAAAAAAAACCCAAAAATTTTAAAAAACCCCCACAAACAAAACAGAACAAAAAACAACAACAAAACAAACCAACTCACAAAAGCCCTGAAAAACCAAAGTAATACCTGGATATGCAAAACAAGTTTTCTCTGAACCTGGTAGTCAGAGGAACTCCCTGTGTGATTTCTGTGTTTGACTGTAGGATTAACTGTTTGCCATCATGTACAGTGACACCATTTTATTTAAATGAAAGTTGCCGATTAGTTGTTCCTTTGTAAGAAAGCTCAAGGTAAGATGGGCCAGAAGTATGAGCAGGTGAAATGGCAGTGTATAACCTAGCAAGATAAACATGCTACCATTTTGTAAAACAAATGCACATGGAAGTTATTTATTTGACTTATTGTACAGGAAAGCTTAGACTTAAATTATAACATCCTTGAATTTTCTAGTTAATTACAATTGTAGTACAGTATCATGTTTTAGTATGGCTTCTGTTGTAGTGAAAGTACTTAACATTACTATATTTGAGTGAGATGAGCAGCTATACATACTAATTCTTCCTCAATGGAAAGGAGCATTTCATCATTACAATTGAAGTTCAATTGCTGGTATTTAAGTACTATCAAATAGATTTCTTTCAGCGTGATACGGTATCTGTATAAACTTCAGGGATGATTATAGTAAAACTGAAACACAGCTATATGACTTCAGGTTACCATGCTAAAATTTGAAGCTTTCTGTAATGTGCATAATAGCAAAGTTGCACAGAGCATACCCGCATTATCAGAGGGGATTTAAACCTAGAACACTGGTGTGATATTTATAGCAAGGTGTGTGTGTCTGCGCGCGCGTGTGTGTGGAGGGGTGACTAGGGGCTCCCGTAAAGCCAGGAGACATCATAACCCTGTAAAGGCTTTATGATGAGGATGTCTGGATTAGGAAATAACATGACTTTTACTAAACACTTCTTAGAAAACCCTTGTTCTGAATTATCACCTCTTAAAATTGGATTATGTACTTGGAATGACTGTATATGTCTGCCCCTTTAACAACGTAAAGCTACTAAATTAATATTTAAAATGCTGGCCTGCTTATGTTACAGTAATAAATTTTGTGTCAGTTAATTTACTGTCAATTTACATGTAAAGATTAAACAATATTTTTTTTCCTGCATTTTATGAATTCTGTATACTGGAGTTTGTTAAAGATTGACATGTTAGGTGATACTGTACAAAATTGTATTGACTACCTTTAGTGAAAATCAAAAGTAAAATTCATATGTATTTCCTTTTTACACTTCCATCTAATTTCTTGACAACTTGAATAAATTTCATAGAGCCTTTCTAACATGAACTATTGTTAATTTAACTGTTGCAATAATTAAGCTTTAAGAAGTATTGTTGGTATATTTATAATTTTAAGAAGATCATGTTTGTTTCATACTGCTTATTTTTAGCTGTTCTATTGTCACTGTTACAGCTGAACAACTTTACTAAATACTTGACATTACAAAATAACTTGCTGGGGTTGTCCTCTGTATACTGATGTTAAATAAAAATGTGTGATTGAACTGTAAATGTAGATAACTTTCAATAGTCCTTTCCACATTTGAGTTTTAATTTATCTTGCAGTCCTTAGGTGGTTTTATGCTATCTATCATGCTGTGTTGAACAAATGGCCACGATGAAAGCTGTTAACTTGCCATATTTTAAAATAAGAAGTTGATTGCCTCCTGTAACCTCCTCTAAGTAAATGTTTCATTTCATTTCAAGTCGATGCATATGTTTTGATGTTTAAATCTTGCTGATAAGGTCACGTCTCATGATGATTAGTTTTTTTAGGACTAGAATAATATGAAATAGAATACTTATCAAACCACTTAACAAACTTGTTTAAACTCAGATTCAGTAAAACATGGACACAGCTATATCTAGATTCTCTCTGCCTATCTGACAAATAGGATCTAGGGCAGAGTGTTGTCATTCTTTCTAGGACTCTACAGGAGCTCTTTCCTCGATGGACTCTGGTGCAGGGTATGTTCTTTACTCCAGCTTTAGATTTTGATGTTTACCTAATGAATGCTGAGGATGTGGCTCAGTTGGATGATTCAAGCATTTTCTGTCTAGAAAAACTGTGGCTAGTCTAGAACTAAACTCATCTGACCTAAAACTAAACTAGTCTAAAACTTTGGCTGCAGAATTTCCTGGAACCAATTTAGAAGAGTTAAGATGTTGCCCTTCCAACATCAGTGGATGAGGGTTTGCATCACCCGTGCAGCAGTGGTTCTGTGTTAACTGATGACAGAGCCAAAAAACTGATACTTGGGTGTTTCAAAGGCACTTTTGAGAATTTTCAGTGAAAAAGTTAGTTACCCTGGGCCCAGTCTGACCAAGGTAGGACTCTCTGTAAGCAGAAATCATCTCTCTTATGTGAACATGAGAACTTGCTGGTACTTGAGAAGCCATATATATATATAGAGAGAGACCATTATTATGGTCTATATATATAACATATGCGTGTTTAAGAACAGGTGCCAATGGAGGAATAGTGTGAAATCTGTCCTGAAAGCTTCTGGGAACATAGTTACATCAAATTATGCACAAACTTGTTGGTCAAACTGTTTCTCAATAGTCAGTGTGAGCATGATGCAAGATTTTCTTCCCCAAGTTCTGTGGTCCTAGAAGATACTTTGGCAAAAGATGTCTTGGAATGTGAAAGTGTCATCTTGCTTGTCTTTAATTTTGCACAAACTTCTCAAGGAAATAACTTCTATGATCACGTTATTTTCTGGATTTTGAAGTTGGATTTTAGGTAGGTGCCGATCAACCTCCAGTTCATTTGGCTCAGTTCTTCTGCTAGGACCAAGTTTATTTTGCAACTAAATGGGGTTGCCTTAAGTCATGTGCTTTTCCCTGAGGTTTTCCTTAGTTTATCTTAATTTCATTATTTTCTAATCTGAAAATTTTAAACTTTACCGACTTTAGTAGTTTGAGGAAGGTATTAAAACAACTGTTCCTAAACATGTGAGCCTTTAGTAAATAAAGCTTAAGGTCCTGTTTCTTGAGCCAGATTAGTTTTCTGCTGGCAAAAGCCTTTTTTACTTTTCCCAGCAAACAAGTAGTTGCATTTTAATTTTTGTTGTTGTTCTCTTGGATGTGTGTATCTTCTGTTTGCCAATCTGCTTGTTTTGTAGCAGCCTTGACTCTTCCTGTTGTTGACAATGAGTAAAATGGTGATACAGCTCCATTAGGAAAGAAACTCTTGCATATCCACAGCAGACAATTTACAAGTGAAACCTCCTTGATGCTTCTACATGCTTTTTCAAGCTCTGGTATCAAATTGTTTAAGCATTTAATTTTTTTCTGTAACACTACGAGAACAAAAAAAAGAAGGCGAATGGAAGACAGTATCTTTAAAACAGTTTAGCAAACACAGACTGTGTAAGGACAGGTATCGGCTCTTCTCTGCCCTCCTAAATCCCATGCAAAATATTTCTCTGTAGCTTATGTGAGTGTTCAGCATGTGCTTCATTGAACATTCTCAGTTAATTTTATTACTCCGTTAGAGATTAATATCTGATTCAGTGAGTATATGCAGTTCAGAGACTTAAAGCTAGTAAGTGCTGATTCATTTGGATAAGAAACTTGGGAGATTTTGTTCATTCAAATCTTCGAACAAATTCAGCCGATTTGCCTACAGAATTTTAAACAAATGTGAAAAATCTCATTCTCTTTTGGAATATTACTTCTCAAATACTGTGTTAGACTGTGGGCTGTTCTGTTAAGCAGAGGTCTCTGTCGTGATTACTTTTTCAAATTATTCTGGGAATATCACAGTTCTGGACAAGAATAAACTACCCATGGAATATTCTTCAAATAAGTTCCCATTGCTTCATATACTGGCAATAGCAGAAATGGTTTAATAGATCAGTGCCCTGTGTGTATGGGCCTTTGTTAATTCAGCCACTTTTCAGGGGGTTTAATCACATTAGTGAAATGTACGCTCCATGGATTGTAGGCCAGGGCAAAGGCTGAGCAAGTACCAACAGCAGCGTGAACTAGCACACAGACATTAACCTCCCCTGTCTTGCTCATGTGTCCGAACTCGCAGTTTATTGTCAAGAGTAGTGAAACTACATATGATTCCATCTTTGGCTCTAATCAATCCTGTTCTAACTGATGTGAAGACAATAACAACCCAGCAGTTGGCTGATAGCTTTTTCTTTTTTTTTTCTTTTTTTTTTTTTTTCCTACTTAGTATCTTCCTGTTTGTTTTTTTTTTCTTTTTTTACATACCACTATTATGTACTGACCTTTCATAAAATCAGTTCCTGTTGTGAAACCTTGTTTCGTATCTTTGGAAAAAAACCCCAAAGACACATGTAGATTTTTCTTAAAAATGAAACCCCTCTGCTCATTACTTGTGAGGAGGGTTAGTCTTAACACTGCTGCAGGTCTTTGAATAGACTGTAGCTATGAGTGCCATGAACTTTGGGTGGACATGACCTTCCAGATTGTATTTTTTTCATGGCTTTTCTTTCCTACCTGTGCAAGCCTGATTTTGCAAAATATGCGAAGTCCTGAGTGTTCTGGGATGTCAGAGAATGCACAGGTAAATGTGGAATAGCCCTCGCAGCTGGTGCTGAAACAGTCTGTGTTCAGTGCTCTCACACTGCTACTGACATAAGGAAAACTACAGTGTCCTCTACACAAGCAGCACACTTAAGTCAAGGAGTATTCCATTAAGGTGGGTGATGTAGCACCTACTTGGAGGACCCTCTCTGAGGTTTAGATGATTGTTTTATCAAATTCCTGACTTGGATCTCTAACTCTTCCATTTCCCACCCCCTGCTAGACCCACATGCTGACAAAATACTACTACTACAAAAAGACTATTTATTTTCAAAATGTTTTTGAACTGTCTCTTAATTTGCTGCTTGCTTCATATGATCTGTTCTTAAACTTTAAGCTGATGCATGGTACTACACAGCAGAGCGGCACCTGTCACATCTCAGTTCTTTCGGGTTTTTTGTTGTTGTGGTTGGTTTTTTTTTTTCTGTCACGGCTGTTAAACTGTGCAGCTCTGCTGTTGTGCAAATAAGTTCCTGCAGCTTTTGTTGCATCTTTTACCACCTGGTTGACTAGACTGGATGGTTTCATTGCACTGCAGTCTAATTTTTTTATTCTTTCTTTACAGGCAGGAGCATTCTATAATTTTTCATAACTTTATGCATTGTATTATTCCCAAAGAACATAATTAAAAATATTGTAGTCTTGCATCTTTTGGATTACAGACCAGACCTCAATAGGGCAACTTTTCTGTCAAAACTCTAACTTTGAGCCCTCATTTGCTTTTCTGATGTGTTTTTCTGGTTTCCTGTTACACCATAGCTTCTTTCAAACAAGGCCATTTGAGGTTCTGATATAATGGCAAAATTATTTGGAATAATTTTTTTTTTTTTTTACTCAGGACCCATTGAGAGCACTCACCACTTTAGTAAAATTTGTGTGACTAAAACCCAAATTCATACTCTTGTATGAATATCTAAGGTCTAAGATGCCTTCTGAAATTAAGTCCTTGGAAGAGCTGACAGAATTTTTGATCTCTCCCACAGCAGTGAAGTTCAGGAATAGCTTATTGTAGCCTAAGTTTCAAGGCAGTACATGCAATGTTTTTGAAATACCTGTCTGCAGTAGCACAAGGATCTTGGTTCTTTCACTTTGGTGTTCCTTTGGCTTGCCCCTCAGAATTCCAAAATTAAATTGGAGCAGGGACTGAAACTTAAGGAGTTCCTGGTACTCTCTTACTTAGAGCTACTTGCACTGCACTTCTGCTCTTTAAGGCTGGGAGTATTCACAGCCTGGGAGATGAAGCCAGAACTGAGTGACTCCTTGTTCCTGGTCTTGGAGCTTGAATTCCAGATTCTGGTAGTTCACAGGGAAAAGGGCACTGCACTGAATTTTGGTATGTGCTGCCTGTTTCTGAAGGAGTTGTAGGAAATGAGCGTCTCTTCATTTTTATTTCCCAACAATTGGTCGCATTTTAGTGTAAATCTGATGTTAAAATAGTGCTTCTCTTCATCTCTATGGCATGGTTATGAGCGTGCTGAGCAAGATATTATGACATCCCCAGTATTTTCTATGTGCTTATAAAGCACATATTTGCATATGAACAGTTTGGATCACTGATTTATTACAGACTGAAAATAATACATTTGGATGCCTTTTCCAGGGTACTTGATAGTTGCTTAGTGGATGTAATCTGGCAAAAAAACCTTGCAGTTGCTGCTGGATTTAACAGACTTCTGAAGAATGCTTTGGTAATGAACTGTAGAGTTCTGATTGATCTTTGTTGCTTTTGAGCAAAACTTTCTTGGTAAAACCTTTCAGAAACACTCCAGTAGGTGGTTTGCTCTCAAAGTCTGCCTTTTTTTCACCATCCTTTAACTAACACCTAGGAAACTTTTTTTTATTGCCTACTCATGAAATATGCAGTCTCTTTGCACATCCCAAAGAATGTCAAGTTTAAAGACCAACCCACTTCAGTCTACCTCAGCAGTGTCTGGATGCAATACCTGCTACATAAACAAGAAAAAAATGTTACAAGTGTTCTAGTTGGTGCAGGTATGATCAATGGAGGGCATCAAATTAAGCACCAAATACTTCATTATATATAAATGTAATATAAAATGTATGCACATTTATATACACACATGCACACACACAGAGTCTGCTATAAATCCTGTATCCAGGTTCATAATGTATCTGAACAGGTAGACTAGATATTTGTTTAAAAGGAAGGGACAGGGTTTTAGTAGAAACTTGATGGCTTGAATCCAGCCCTCCTTCTACCTCTTCAGTCTATGGTCAGGGTTTTCTTCTACCAGTCACGCATTTTCTTGCTGGGATCCAAGAACTGAAAGAGCTCCTGTAGATTCTGAAGATGTGACTTAATTCTGCATAGTGTATTGATTGCTGCATGAGCTTGTCCAGTTTAATAGATCTGAGTCACAGGATCTTAGTTTTGAGGTAAGAACTGAAGCTGGTACCTGTTCAGAGGAATTGCTAAAAGTGCATTTAACATGCCAGTGTAGTAAGGGGTTGCACAGCAATACTCATTGGTGTGCTTCCAAGTTTAGCTGCCATTGGGCTCCTCAGCCTGATGGTGCTTGTTGTAATTAAATAATGACCGTGTAAGAAGACTAAATTGTATTTTATTAACCTTCTTCTAAATAAGTCTGATTATCAGTTTCTTCTATGTGAATGATTGATTAAAAAGGGGCTACTATACATAAATCTGAAATGGAATCTGTCCATTGATACCTATCCGTAAGGTATAGTTGCCTTAATCTGGAACAGCAGCCTCTGCCTAGTGGGGCTTGCTGTGCAGTCATGGGATTTTGTCTGAAATTACCTAAGTCTCATTTTAATTCAATGGTGATGTAGTTAAACGAGCTGGTAAAAAGTTTTTCTGAATGCAAGCCTAAGTTGTAATGGGAAATCTCTACTGAACTCTTGTTCAGCGTCTCATGCTTTTTTAAAATTACCAAAATAAATACTTGGTTAGATAATCTATTTTTCTACTCAAAGCTTGTAATATTCAATAGCATAGAATAGATCAAGCATTTCCCTGTATCAGGTTAGGTGTCAAATTTGTTGATACTGGCATAGGTTGGTTTGTTGCTCCCCTAATAAAGTGCTGATCACTTTTTTGGTGTATGATTTTTAAAGCTTCACAGTTCACAATGACTCAGAATGCAAGGTAGATTAAATCAAATGCTGGGATCAGATTCATCATGTGTCAAAAACGCACATGCTTTCTTACTTACTGCAAGCTCTTTTGTGTGCTGCTTGACTGATACAATAGCAGCTTAGATTCCTTTGTAGAAAAGAAGGTGCTGATGTCTAAAGTAAGCAAGTGGTGGTAAAAATAAATTGTACTCATTTTAGCTTCAGGCTAAGAACTTTATAAAATTAATGTCAGGTTCTCTTGCTGGATTAATGTAAACTGCTTTGTTTGCAGGGTTTATTGTCATCCCAAAACCAGGCCAATTCTCCAAGTGGAACTGTAGTATAGCCATCACACTACTGCTAGCAAATCTCTGAACGCAGGACAAGAAGTAATGACAGTGGAACCAGGAGCTGTTCTTCAGGCAAAGAGCATCACAAATTATAAAGGTGGCAGAGTGTAAACATGGAATTATGTGAATCACATAGTAATTTGCAAAGGAATAATGTAATGAGTTCTTATTACAGCTAATACTTCTAGGCTGCTCACCCAAGGAAGAGTTTTCATTTAAAAAATAAAAAATAAAAGCTTCCTTTTGGTGCTGCAGGAAAAAATAGTAACATTTTTTTGGTTTTCTTTATACTTTTCAAGTCCAGTGTAATTTAATCTCTCTCTATAAATATATAAATAAAATATATATAGTGTAAAATAAAGTATGTTTCTTAAATTCAAGTAAGTTCAATGGTTAAACTAGTACTTCACCACTGTTTATTTTGCACTGATCTTTTTAACCAGAGATGGCTAGAAGACAGCCTGGAATGCACTCATGGAAAATGAAAGTAATTACTTTCTGGCTTCAAAATGTTATTCAGGAAGATGGATGCTGCAATCATAGATTTTTTTAAAACAAAATTGTTTTGCACTTAAATAGTTTAATGCTAATAGAGAATTACTTTAAAATTGGTGTCCAAACACCAGAAAACCTATGTTGTGGAGAAAGAATCCTTTGTATCTATTAAACATTTATTTTAATATTGTTGTTTCCAACTGCAATCGGTTCTGTATCATATGTATAAATGTAATTCAGTGATGGGGGAGGGGAGTAACAGATCATTACACTAGAAATTCTCATTCATTTAAGAAAGTGATATTTCTAATTCAGAAAATACATATTAAACTATCTTGAATATGCATTTTTGTTTACTTTCTGTTTAAATTCGATCACTTTTGATGTAATCAATCCTTTGTTGAATTAAATGTTTGGTACAGAAATACCATCTAAACTTTGTAGAACAAATTCCTTTCAAAAGTATCTTGTCTAGAAAATTGCTTCATATTTAATAACATTGCATTTCAATTAGGAAAGTGAAATAACATTGCTCTGTTCTTGTTCTTAATGGTTTATCTCCAAATACATCATACAGTGGAAATCTTGCAGACAGACACCTCTGTGGGGTAAGCATTTTGTGAGCTCGTAGCCCCCTATATTTGTGCTGGCAGCTGTGCAGTGAAAGATCCAGCAGCAGTAGATGTACACACTTTCTGGATTTGGCAATCTTAAAATTAGGTCAACATCTTGGAGTAGATGTATTTCTGAGACAACTTGGGTATTTACATGAGGAATCTCATTTATAATTCAACACTCTTAAACTTATTAGTGTTATGGAGATAGACATATCCATGTATTTGTATAGTTTAATGCTTCTTGTCTGAACACGTTATTTTTAGTCAACCAGACACAGAACACTTAAATTGTTTTCAGTAGTCCTTGCAAAGATCAAAGAAAACCCCAAGAGTATGAAGCCCCAGCTGACAGAAGATAGAAGAATCTGCCCTCTCTTTTCTTTATACTGTGTAACAATTTTCACAATTGGGCTTTTTTTGACTTTTGCAGCTGGGTGTCAGGCAGGCCCATCAGAGTGGAACAGAGGCTGCTAGCCTGGCAACGTGGAACTTGCCTGAGTATGCAGATGCCAGAGGTGAGGGCACATGGTAATGCCCTTCCCGCTCTTCAACACTAAGGCTGGGTGGAATTTTTGAAATTTAAAGTAAACTTTAGACATTTTCCAGCATGATAATTTAACTTTTTTTTCCCAGAAAACGAATTAAAATTTAGGGAGAAAGAACTGCGGTGGCTACTTCTAACTAAGTCTTATTCCTGGAATGCAGCTAGAGTGTAGAAAGCTGCCAGGTGCTATTGTAAGTTGGCAATTTGATCGTCTACTTCAATGAAGATGGAGCTGCACTTTATGATTCTTACCTACTTTTGTCTAAATAGGAGGAATGGGGAAAATAGTGAAACTGAGCAGGCTTTTTTTCAGAAGTTCTGTTTTATTAACATAGTGGGTTTAACTGTTAAAATACAGATAAACCTTTTAACTGACAACTAGTGTAGTTATCTCCCTGGAGGCTTCTTAAATAAGCACTTCATATGGTCTGAATCAAAATGAAACAGTTGAGAAAAATATGTAATAACTTTTAAATTACTTTTTTCTTCAGCTGGAAAAATACAAAACCAGTACGGAAAGGAGCATAGTATTCAACATTAGGGTAGTAAAGGCTACTTGCGTATGCGTTTGCAGAGTAGATCCCTGCAACAAATCACAGTTCAACAGCATACAAGAAACGGATGTGGGTTTTCTTTTTTCAGTCTCTTCTGTACTATAAGGCAATCAGCTAGAAGCTTGACTGTCCATCCCACCCTTTATTCCATATGGAAAACATTATTTTGGGAACAAAAGGGATATTAATAACTTAACCCGGAAGGAACTTAGAGTTCTACACTAGATACAGCCCTTAATAAGTAACTTTCCTACTGTGTTTATTAAAGAGTGGAACACAGATCATCTCAATATGGAATTTTAGCTGGGAAAAATGAGAGTAGAAACAATACTTGCCAGTCTGTAGTTTAAAGTTGAATGTATTTTAACTATAAAGCACATGGGAAAACTCAAGTTTGATGACTAATCCAACAGCCAGGGAAGTGTAAATTGTCTCCAGAGGTAGAACAGCAAAGAACTTGTTATGAAATAAATACCTGTGAAGCACTGTATGTGCTAAACTGTCTAAGATCCTCCTGAAAGCATAAAGCATAAAATAAATGAAGAAAATATTCCAATATGGTCCTTCACTTCAAATTTCCAATTTTCATAGCAAAAACTATTTGCTGAATGTGAAATTGTCTTTTTCATTACAGCAGCCTGACAGCCCCAGATTCCAAGTATGTGAGAGAGAGTTGCCAATATTACTGACAGCCTTTTCTCACCAAGTTAAAACTTGCCAAAAAATCTGACTTCATCTTTTTCAAAAAAAAAAAAAAAAAAACCCCCAAAAAAACCAAAAAACCAAAAACCACACACCAACAACAACAACAACAAAAAAAACCACAAAAAACCCCAACAAAAAAAATCAAACCAAAAAACCCAATTTCCTGGTGTATGAATAATTACCTACCTGATACATTAATCACAGAAGCAAACGCAGTAACACTTTTGAAAACAGGAAAGTATCTTGTGCATGCGCCATCTGAGGGACTTTTTTTAGTTGATATGTTGAAATATTGAAACTTCAGGATCTGTGGTTTGAAGTTTCCAGAAAAAGATTCTGGGAAGCTACCAATACAATTCATGTCTCTGTTGGGAATACGCTCTTGCTAATAGGAGTCTTTGCCTACTGTATAACGCTAGGTAAAAGAGCGTGATGCCTCAGACACAATGTCACCTATTTTTAGACCATCATTTTTGCTGCTGCACACAATACTCAAGTCCAAACATATTAGCAGCAAGCAACTCACCATCTTCCTCTCTGGCAAAAACACTGGATAAGCTCACGGCACCTTTAGCTTGGAGTTCTAAAGGTAAGAAGTTGCACGTAGCTCTTACACTGGGTTGCCTGTAAAGCTGTAGTCCTTAATTCAACTCCCTAAGATTAGCATTACATCTTTATTTTATATACATATATATATAAGCCTATTCTAGGTATTCAAACAAATAATTGATTGCCTTACTGTTGAAGTTGTCTGGTCTGTCAGTACGTGCAGCTAACATGACGAAGTGGGGAGATGATTAACTGTAACAGAGCAGCAGAGCTCAGGAAGTCACCCTGCCTTTTTGGACCCCTCACTGCACTTTGAGGTACCATAGTCGGGACCATAAGTCACCTGCAGCTGCGACTTCTAATACATCATGCCTCTTATCTGCCTTCTCAGGGCTTGGTTTTCACTTTTTTGTTGCACAGAAAGTTTTGAACATCAGCTGCAGGCTCTGTGGTGTTTGATTACTGGAAAAAAAAAAAAGCTGATCCCTTCCCAATTATGAGCAGAGTAGCTTTTGGAACTATTAAAGAAATAACACCAGTTATTTGCAAAACCTGTCTTGCATGCATACTTGGTAGGCAGAAGATTTTTATACCCCCAGCTAAGTATGACCTGCACAAACTCAGTTGTTTTTTAAATAGCAAAACTGTTTTGTAACAGATCACCAAATGTAAGTATTGCAAATTAATTATTGCTTTTTTTTTTTTTTTTTTTTTTTTTTTTTTTTTTGTTTTTTGGGGTTTTTTAAATCAATTGTTTAAAATTTAAATAATTTCTTTTTTCAAAAAAAAAAAAAAAGCTGCCTTTTAAATCTTTATAGCACTTGGAAACAGTAGCATTATATTAAATTGTTATTGGTGATCTGTCTGCAAAATTTCTGAAACATGCTGAGGTATGTACCTTTGCTGCTCTTTTAAGCAACTAGCTGCAGTATCAGTCACTTAAAGCTCCTGGTTAATAGCAAGATCAGTGGCTTGAAGGAAACTATTACTAAAATTGATTTGGTTTTGAATCAGATAAATTGCTTTAGCTTTTAGCTAGATTATAGTTATATAAAAACATTCAGTAGTTATAAAAAGTGCATTAAAATCAAGTATCTCATATGCTTGCATAATCTGCACAGTCTTACTAAAACTTGAGGTTGAAGTTACTGACTGAATACAGGAGGTGAATACTTTCCAGGATTGACTGAAAAATAAAGAATTTCTTACACCTAAAAACCACAAAAAAGTTAGCTGTCATTTATAATATAAAAAACTTATCTTTTGTAGATAACATTCCATTCCTCATACTGAAGCTCAAAGAATCCCTTCATGTTATTTTTAACCAACTTCCTCCTCGATCCAGGTCTAAAAGGAAGAAACACTTAGAAAATTCAATACAGAGCCCACTCTAAGCTCTGCCAGATCAATGCTTTAATTAAATATCGATACCCTTTGGGAAGAGAAGACCAAAGTGGTAGGTAAGCTGCCTCATAACCTTGTGGGGGTTTCCTACAACTTGTCAGAGAAACACAAAATAAGGCACTGCTGTTTGTGTTAGATCTCTAACAATGGAGGCACGATTGGGTCCCTCTCGCTGCATAGTTGTGCTTTTCCTTGCGTTACAAGTCCTTCACTAGGTGGTCAGTAACTTCCTCCTCTTCATTCTGTAGCAGGTAAGTGGTAATGTTTTGGGGAAGAGTTGTGTCTCTTCTGTTTTTTCAGAGTTAAGGAGAGAAGTTTGAAATACACTCGGTCAAACACATTTTGCTACTACACTGTAATGAGGAAGTTGAAAGGCACAGGGCTTTCACCACTTTCCTCAGGCACCCAGAAAACTGAATGCAGTGCAGGGATAGGACAGGAAGTCAATTTGGCTACTCCAGGCAGATTTAATTTTGGTCATTCACCACAAAGAGGTCCATGTTGTTTTATTTTTTCCTGGACTTTCCTAAGAGAATTCCTAAATAAAGAAAACCTAATTTCAAAATTTA